>JAOEHX010016372.1:0-14326 GCA_025448015.1 Bolborhynchus lineola | reverse complement strand
GGGAAATCCTGCCTGACCAATCTGGTGGCCTTCTATGATGGGGCTACAGAACTGATGGACAAGGGTAGAGCAGTTGACATCATCTACCTGGACTTGTTCAAAGTGTTTGACACTGTCCCACATGACATCCTTGTCTCTAGGTTGGAGAGACATCAATTTGATAGATGGACCACTCGGTGGATAAAGAACTGGCTGGATGGCCGCAAACAAACAGTTGTGCTCAATGGCTCCATGTCCAGCTGAGATCAGTAAAGAGTGGTGTCCCTCACAGGTCGGTGTTGGGTCTGGTCTTGTTCAACATCATTCTCGGTGGCACTGGTATGGGTTGCCCAGGGAAGTTGTGAATGCTCCATCACTGACGGTGTTCAAGGCCTGGTTGAACATAGCCTTGGGTGACACGGTTTAGTGGGAGGTGTCCCTGCCCACTGCAGGGGGGTTGGAACTCGATGGTCTTCAGATCCTTTCCAACCCTAACTATTCTATGATTCTATGACATGGACAGTGAGATTGAATGCACCCTCAGCAAGTTTGCCGATGACACCAAGTTGGGTGGTTTGCTTGATACATTAGAGGGAAGGAATGCCATCCAGAGAGACCTTGACACGCTTGTGAGTGTGCACATGAGCTGGCAGTGTGCACTTGAAGCCCAGAAAGCCAACCATAGCCTGGGCTGCATCAAAAGGAATGTGACCAGCAGGTCAAGGGAGGTGATCCTGCCCCTCTACTCTGCTCTCAGGAGACCTCACTTGCAGTATTGTGTACAGTTCTGTTGTCCTCAACATAAAAAGGATACAGATCTATTGGAACAAGTCCAGAGGAGGGCATGAGGATGATCATGGGTATGGAGCACCTCCCATATGAAGATAGGCTGAGAAAGTTGGGGCTATTCAGCCTGGAGAAGAGAAGGCTGCATAGAGAACTCATAGCAGCCTTCCAATATCTAAAGGGGGCCTATAGGGATGGTGGGGATGGACTCTTCAGTATGGACTGTAGTGAGAGGACAAGAGGCAATGGATTAAAACTTAAACAGGGGAAGTTTAGATTGGATATAAGGAAGAAATTCTTTATTTTAAGGGTGGTGAGGCACTGGAATGGTTTTCCCATGGAAGTTGTGAATGTTCCATTGCTGGCAGTGTTCAAGGCCAGTGTTCAAGGTTGGATAGAGTCTTGGGTGACATGGTTTAGTGGGAGGTGTCCCTGCCCATGTCAGGAGGGTTGGAACTGGATGATCTTAAGGTCCTTTCCAACCCTACCTAGTCTATGATTCTATGATTCAATGTATATAAAATGGCATATAAACATGCATAATAGTAAATACTCATGGAGATTTGTGATGAAAACTTTTATTTACTATTTAGATTACATAACTGATGTCTACATATTTCCATTTCCCAAGTAAACAGATTACATAACTATGGCCCTAAAAGATACTCATAATCTAAATGTTGAGAAAGGTTGAAGATATAAACACTGAACTGTTTCTTAAAAGAATGTTTCTCTAGAATACCATTGATTTGAGTACATTTCCATAAAAATTTCTATCTTCTATCTGGTCTAAACTTCAGTGTGTGTCACAGGTATTTTTTATGTATGTATTCATTGTGTTCATCTGTCTTTACACACCTCAAAAGAATATCTTAACATAGAGAAGACAGAGCATACTGCTGCATGAATACAGGCTATTAAGTTCACTTTTCTATTGAAAGCATCCTAAACCACAACTGACATTACCATACAACCTTCTTTCACAGTCTACATCACCATGCTCATAAATGCTTTCCGTTACAACAAGTTATTTAATCAACAATGTGAAATGGAGAAATCAGATGAATGTGACCTCCCACAGTAGGTGACAATTTGTCAAGTTAAATAATAATTGAAATAAACCATTTTAAAAGTCTCTTCAAGTCTGAAAACCTCTAAGTGCTGCAGCACGATCAATCAAATCATTACCTAAATGACACAGCTTCAAAGAGAGGGAAGAAAATAAAAGAACCAGCACATGTATGAGAAAAATTAAAAATTCAGTAAAGGGAAAAAGCACCACAGAATAATGTAAAGATTTTGATGGGTTACACAATGCTGGAGCAGGCTGCTGTGTAAGTAGTGGCAATCTTGCCATGAGGACCTCTATCAAATTTTTGTGTCATCTCTATTTTTTGCTCTCTCGTTTCTTCTGTAATATTTCTTTTAACATGTGAAATTCTCAACCATAACCATCTAGTAGTTAGGACCAAAAGACTGCAGACTTGCTTTGTTCTCAACACATCTGCATGCTTTAAGATACTACTATTTAAATAGTGGAACAAGATACATTTTATAGGAAATATTTTCAGAAATAAATTATAAATTATATTTTTAAAATGCTTTCACATTTTAAAGCCATGTAAAGAACTTAATAACTAATGATTTATACCCAAGAGAAAAAGAATGCTGAGCTAAACACTCTTCATGTTTTGTCCATGCAATAGTCTTTAACCTTTCCATGCCAATGAGGATTATTTCAAAAGAAAAGGTGAAAATGTTAGCATATATGTTACTATGAAATTTCATTCTTAAAAGACATATAGATACTTTCCCAAGGTAAAAATCAATTCCTGAATGAAATTTTACAACAGAACCATTGAACACCAATTTGATAGATAGCAATAACCCAATTCTCTTCAACCAGATTTCTTTAATATTTTCTCTATTATAAGAAAACATTTTTTCTTGCCCCTAAAATAAAGATTTCATCTCAAAACAGTGGGCCATCATTGAAGGAACACATTAATGATCTTTAAAATTTATGAAAGACACCCAAACTTCAAAACACATTTGTAGGTTTTAAAATATAATTTCAGAAAAATACAACTATTGGAAAAAGTTAGCTAGAATTTCCACAAATAAGATAAAATTCAGTTCCTAAATCAACAATCAGATTCCTAGGCAGGTGGCCTGATTTTCAAAGGCATTCATCATTCAGCAGGTTGATTTTCACTGGTAGGATGGTGAGGAGATGAAGTGTTGCTTCCTTCTGAAAAACTTGGCCACCTCCTCAGGGCTCGGACTGAGAAGTGGGGACAGATTTCTGTGGGCCTGTAGCTGTGACATTGTCTGCACCAAGCGGCCTGGCTTACCCCTCACACTGGCACTACTGCCTTCATCACAGGACTAGCTGCAATGTTATACAGCAGCCCCTGAGCAGCTGTAGTTGAAATTATAGTCAATACCCCATTAAAGGACACAGATGTTGGTGCCACTTTACCTAGATTATTCATGTCCAATATTTCTGAATATTGATAGTTTGTGACTTTCAATGGATGAGGCTTGGATGGGGAGATAACTGGGAAAAGATGGAAAGGATGTGCTTTCCTCTGGTAGACATATGCTTCCAGCTCTCACTTTTGACACTATTATATTTAATCTCAAACAGATTCTCCTTATTTCCCCACCAATTCTGTTTCTCTGCTTCTTCCCTTCTGATGATTCTATCTTAAATGAAATATACATTAAAATAACAGCAGAACAACAAAGATGCTTATATTTTAAAAGAAAATGAAAAAAAAAAAAAAAGTATAGCATATTATTGATAGAATACGCCAAACTAAATAATTATTTTTAAATTACTTAAGTTATTTAACAAAGGTCCTTTATTTTCTGATAGTTAATTGGGGAATTGTATCAATTAACAGCACTTATTTCTGATACAAGATCGGATGACAAGTCCTGAATTCCTAACTTACTTAAACTGAAATTTTGATTAGGAATAAGTGGACAAGGTTGGATAAGATAAAAACTACCTCCATAGGAAGCCTTGCATTTGTTTGGACAAAGCCCTTTCCAGGCATGTTTGGACAGTAATTCATTGCTATGTACATTAAAAAGCTAATGACTATTTACTGAGCATATTCAGCAAATATTCCAGCTTCCAGGATTTGAAAGGATAATAGGAAACTATTTTCAAACTATAATACAAGTTTCTGTTTTCTATTTAAATTTGAAAAAGACAAAAAAAGTGCTCAGAGAAAGGGATAATCCTTTTTATGACACTTTTAATATTGGTCACCCAGACAATTCAATGGCTTACAGTTTCAATTGAAGAAGAAGCAGAAGTATCTTTACCTTCAGAATAGAAAATTGCAACAATTTCTAAGGCAAAACACATCTTAAGGTTAAAAATATAGTCAAACTGAAGACACATTCTACTGATATTTTCCCTACGTTAAGAAAATTCAATTACTATCAATAATATTAGTAATCATCTTAAGCTTATATGGAACGATAAATAACTACAAATGATGCACTAAAGAGAATTACTCTGGTGCCACACATCACTTTTACTCTAACTGTAGCTCTAGCAAAGTCCAGAGTAAAAGGAAACATGATTAAAGAATTATAGGTTTAATGGTTTGTGTACATTTGCATATAAAAAGTTCAGACTGTAATTTAGTCAAGGTTTTCATCAATAAAATTGAGTATTAGTCTTTTTTGTTGGCATCAAAGGCCCATGAAATTATTCATGTTCATTTACCTGTAGCAAAATATTATCTCTTCGCTATTATATGAAAATATTTCTTCTTTCTTACTTCAGTAAATCCCTATTTATCCTCAGAACTTGATAAGGCATAATCACTTATACCTGATCTTTTCAGCATGCATTATAATATCTAAGAAAACATTCAATATCATTTTATCAAGAAGCTTCAAAAGTTAATATTTATCATCTTGTTGCCTAATTAGTGTTACCCCACAAAAGTCTCCTGGCTTGATTCAGTGTGTATCTGCCTGAATATTTCTGCCAGCAGAGAGAAAGGCATGATATAAGCATGTGATATGTACAAAGAACTGGAAAAAGGTAGGGCTCTTTCTGTGAGGGATATCATTAGCTTATGCCAAGTTTAAGTAACTGAAATTTAAAAATTATATAGTAGATTCCTCTAAATGCTGCAGAAGATCACATCTCTTTACCTTCTAATGAGGAACAGACATTTCTAATCAGGAGAAGGTTTGTCAAAAATACAAAAATCATTCTTTACTGTTAGAAATGTCTGCAAGTTTAAACATTCTGGTTCTGTTATCATCTATGCATCTATGAAAAATATTTTTGTATAAAAACTCGATCATAGCCAATACTAATACTTAAAGTAGTAAGATATTTCTCATTCCATGTTGTAAGTAGTATTTTATAAGAAATGATACTTTCATTGTTGAAGCATATAATTTGAAAAGTGTAATATATGGTATCTCTCAATATTTATCTTGGCACTTGAAATAGAGGCAGTTCGTAGGAGAAAGTGGAACAAAAACAAAAAAAGAAAAATAAGAGAAAGAGGTTTCTGAATTTCCATTTATATATTAAAACCACATTTGCCTTACATAAATGTACTGGTCTCCACAGAAAAAAATGATTTATTTATAAATAGAAAACATAATCTCTCACACTGCAATAAAGTGAAAATAAAAAATCTGGCTTTTAATGAAACACCTCAAACATTTCAGTATTTAAATAATCAGTTATTCTTATGACCATTCAAAATCTTGTACTTTGAATTCTTAGACATTTCCATACTGAAACTGTATGGATTTTCAAAGCCTCATACATTCAAGTTAAGCGCTGAAGTTCAGTCCTGATATTTTGCCTTCTAGTATAATTTGTTGCAGAGTAGACTTTCAGGAACTCTCTAATCTGAATGAAGCAAATTTTAGAAACAATGACCTAATTCTCATCTAATTTAGCTCAGTGTAACTTTGAAGCCAAAGTTGTTGAAGATGTGTGAAACTGGAACAAGTGAGATTGAAATCAGGTCCCTTATCTCTTAGAATTTAAAAGTGAGAGCCCTGTAACAGTATCCCACTTGCTTGGCATCTCTGATCATGTGGGACGTTCACTGTTCTTGCAGAAGCACTCAGTGTGTTTTCTGCTCCTCACACCAGGAGCTACCACACATTTTTAACTTGTGACAAGTATATTGTTTCTAAATAGACTTTATTCTCTTTCAAAACCTAAACTGTATCTCTACCAGATTGGTTTCAATATTGCAATTAATAAGCAGGTCCTGCAAGCTGTTCCAGACATAAGCACCTTTTTAACTTCGATAGTAAAAAAGTGCAATTACTCATATATTTGTAAATTACCATGACACAGACAAGGAAATGTTCTCTATCCATGCTTTCAATGCTCTTGACAAAGAACAAAGAACAATGTATCTACCTCTGTCCCGCAGAAACACTTTTCTGCTAACACAGCCTGCGCTCTGCAGCTTTCAATCAACAACACAGGGATGTTAAAGTATGAAATATCACTGGAGTATATAAATTCATCTATCCACGTTATTTTGAGGCTGTTGGTCAACAGCTGGCTGAATATGAGCAACAGTGTGGTCAGGTGACCAAGAAGGCCAACATCATCCCAGCAAAATAGTATGGCCAGCATGACCCCCTGTACTCAGCACTGGTGAAGCTGCGCCTCATCTAGCTATTATGTTTCTACAGGAGAACAGTGAAAGCCAACAGTAAACTTAAGAACTGCACCTCTGACAAAATACAGACAAAATTGCTTTTCCCACCACAGATTCCACCCACATAAGATGTCAACCACAGTCTGTGCAAACAGATACCTCTCAAAGGGCACTCTGGAAGGTGGCTAGGAGCATGTTATGTGCTTATGCCTGGACTGTTTACCACTATTGGAAAATCTACTATGTCCTACTTTATATTTCCAGCAAATTAGAGCAGTATTTTGAACTATCATGCACGCAGATTTCCTTGAATGAAACCTCTTTTTTCATGCAGAGATTGTCTTTTGCTGGAACCATGGAGTTTGAGAGATTTATAAAGAATTGTAGGATATCCAGAAGCCCTAAATGTTTGGGGAAGGAGCAGAAGGAACCCCAGCTCCAGCACAGGTCATCTCTTCCTTGCTGTATTCTGAATAGCAGTATGACAGCCCCAAGGACCACTGGCTTTCCTGTGCATAGCTGTGTCAAGTCTCTCCAGACTGGCAGTTTGGCAGACTGCAGGTGTGACAGTATTGCCACAAGTAATACTTAGGCAGTGCTGCTGTTTGGTTTTCTAACTCTACCTGGAAAACCTGTGGACACACACCACAAACTTGGAGCACACTGCTTTGCATCTGATTCATGCTGGCTGACAAATTATGGGGGACCTTTCAAACCTGCCTTAAAGCCTATTCTTACAATTGCACTGAAAACATCTAACTGACCATGCAAATAAAAAATACTTTAATATTCCTGCACAATAGAAGTCATTTAAACTGGGAAAGCAATGGAGACAACCTGGCCTAACTTGCACACAACATAAAACATAGCTTCATTTGGAGCCTTGTAGGTAACATGGTTCACTGTTTAGTGCTATTAATACCACAACCACTCTTACTTTATAAACCATGTTTCTAGAGCCTTGAAACTAAACCAAGTAAACTGAGATGATTTTGAGAAAGAAATGGTGAATTGAACAAGCCAGAAAATTCTAAATTAAGTCATTATGATCTTTAATTTTACTGACTGAGGATCTATTTTACTGCCACTTAAAACTTCGCATAAAAGCACTGGCATTTCAGGAACTGTTTTTCTCTAATATTTTAAGCAATTATTTTAGTAGTAGTAGTTAAGATAGAAATGTACCTAATATTTGGTCCAAAACATATTGGTCACCTTCTTTTGTTTTCTTATGCAAAGTGTATTTCCTAACACAGACAGCGAGTCCTGCCATGAAGATACAGCCTTGGACTGTCTGCTACCCTGACCTCCAAGACTGACAACAAATATTGCAAAATGAGACACTGTATATACAGCTTCAGAAGCCTGCTATTCATAGCAAAAGTAAAGAAAGGTCCCTTAGATAACCTGGAAAACATCTTTGGAGGTTTGGAAAATTCTGAACAGCACAGTAAGCAAGAATTTTTAATCCTAGGTACAGAAAAAGGCAGAGGCCATCTCATAAATTAGTATTCAATTATGTAACTAATGACAGTTTTCATGTGTATGAAGTTTTGCATAACATTTATGATGCAAAATATGCCTAATTCTGGCACAATCGAAGTTTCAGGTAAACACATTTAGAATCTCAATTATGTCTATTTAACACTTGTTGTCATATATTATTTCCTGACCTTTTAAAGAATGAGCTGGTCTGTCACACCATTGGCTGCTCATCTTATTCCTGGGCTTCTCACCTCATCAAACTCCCTCTCAGCACTTCAGGTCAATGCTGCCAGGCCTATTTTCCTTGCTCAGAGAGTCTCAGTCCCTCTTTGCCAAAGCTCCCAAGCTCAACTCAGCTCAGCCATCCCTCCTGTCCTTGTCTTTGATGACATTTTTTCCAGCCATGCACTGTGTCTTCCAAACTGCTGCTTCTGCTTCTCAGCCAAACTCAGAATCCTCTAACCTACAGCTCAGGAAGATCCAGTTCTCAGCTTCCCAGTTATCTTTGTTATCTGTAATCTTCACTTTTTCTTTCCCAAACTACTGGTCACAGGTTTATCATACTCGATGTACCAGCTTTGAGCTTCCCTCTTCTTCTTCCTAAACTTCCTCCTCTTGCCTTCTCATCCTTCCAAAGACTCCTGATTCCAGTATGCCAGTCCTCAGCCTAGTTTATGACCCAAATTTCCCAGTACAAATATAGTTGCATTACTGTGCAGTATCTCAAGAATCTAGCTCTTCTTTTCTGCAGTTGAACCTCATCTACAAAGCTTCTTAAAAATGCCTGTGTACCTGAATGCTGTCTGTGGGCTCATCAGCTTTCTCTGCTCAGAGTTACCCTTGCTCCCCATAGAGAGGAGCCAAGAGCATTACAAGGCAATGGTTTCTCTGGCTGTGACCAAAACCATGCAGAAAATTAACTGTGCCTTGTCCCCTCCCTGAAAACAATCAGATTGCATTTTTAAAAATCAAAGACAAAATTACCTCAAAGCAGAGAGCTGGTGAAATAAGATCAGACTCAAATACTTAAAGTCACAGGCAGTCAGTAATACTTGGATGCTTTTTCCAGAGCTCTTATTCCAGCAGCTTAAACCATGACATTGGTCCAAGTGTCTGTTGGACTTGTGAAATGAAATTTTTTGCATGCATTTTGTATGCATATACACATTCCAAACCACATACATGTATCAATCCTTTTCATTTTGGAAATGAGCTTAAAAAGGCAAACTTTCAGCCTTTAAAAGCACGTGACTGTAATTTTTCCTACATTTTCAGATAATTCAGTTTTCAGACTTATTTCCTAAAACCAATGGCAGGGCCTTGCAAAATCTCAGATGTAATTCAACAAACAGCTGCTCCTGCAGCTCAGGCCCAGGCTGCTCCTCACAGCTGAGCAGTTGTTAATATTTATTTGAAGAATCTGTGAAAAGATATGGGTACTCTATAAAGAAAGGGAAAATGAATTAATGCTCCTCTTCTGGAGAACTCATTATTACTGCATCCAAATTCACACTATAACATTGCCACCTTTCATCACTCCAATGCCAAATATTTTATATTTAGCATTGTATCTCTGGCCAAATGATTTTGTATGTGGCTTCAAAGGACAGCTGAGAAATTCTCAGGTTTAGGGAGTTTTTGAAGGGCAGAAAGCTAGAACTTTATTTACTGCCATAAAAGACTATAAAGATGTTTCCAGAAATACTTTAGCAGTGAAAGAAAGTATAAGAAGAATATCTATCCTTTCTTGAATGTTGGGAGGGAAAACATAGTGACAAAGGCTGAGGAAAAGGCTGAGGTACATAATGCCTTCTTTGACTTAGTCTTTAAGATCAGTTGTTCTCTGAGTACAGCCTCCTAAGATGGAAGAGACAGTGAGCAGGATGAAGCCTCCATAATCCAAGGGAGAATGGTCGTGCTACACCATCTAAGACACACACAAATCTATGGGGCCAGAGGGGATCCACCACAGCAGTCCTGGCTAACCCGGGAGGTTCCAGCTGACTGGAAGTTAGCAAATGCGATGCCCATCTACAAAAGGGCTGGAAAGAGGATCTGGCTTTTCAATCTGACCTCAGTGCTGGGAAGATTATGGAGCAGATCATATTGAGTGCCATCACACATACAGGACAGCCAGGTGATCAGGCGCAGTCAGGGTGGGTTTATGAAAGGCAGGTCCTGTTTGACTAACCTGATCTCCCCCTATGACAAGGTGACCCATTTAGTGGATGACGGAAAGGGTGTGGATGTTGTCTACCTAAACTTTAGTAAAGCCTTTGATACACTTTATCACAGCATTCTTCCTGGAGAAACTGAATGCTCATGGCTTGGATGGGCATACTCTTCTGGGTAAAAGCTGGCTGACTGGCTGAGCCCAAACAATGGTGGTGAATGGAGTTAAATCCAGTTGGTGGCTGGTCACAAGTGGTGTTCCCCAGGGCTCAGTATAGGGGCCAGTTCTGTTTAGTATCTTTATCAAGGTTCTGGACAAGAAGACAGAGTGCTCCCTCAGTAAGTTTGCGGACAACACCAAGTAGGGCAGGAGTATTGGTGTGCTGGATGGTAGGAAGGCTCTGCAGAGGGATCTGGACAGGCTGGATCAGTGGGTTGAGGCCATTTGCATGAGGTTCTACATGGCTCAGTGCCAGGTCCTGCACTTGGGCCACAAAAAACCCATGCAGTGCTAGAGGCTTGGGGAAGAGTAGCTGGAAAGATGCTTGGCAGAAAAGGACTTGGGTGTGCTGACTGACAGAGCTGAACATGAGCCAGCTTGT
Organism: Bolborhynchus lineola; assembly: GCA_025448015.1. Lineage (NCBI taxonomy): Eukaryota > Metazoa > Chordata > Aves > Psittaciformes > Psittacidae > Bolborhynchus > Bolborhynchus lineola. The sequence continues at coordinate 3,627 of JAOEHX010016372.1, read as the reverse complement.
GCCAGTGTGGCCAAGAAGACCAACAGCACCCAGGCCTGGATCAGCCAGCAGGGCCAAAGAAGTGATCATCCTCCTGTACTGGGCATTGCTGAAGCCACACCTCAAATCCTGTTTTCAGTTCTGGGCTCCTCACTACAAAAAAGACATTGAAATGCTGGAGAGTATCCAGAGAAGGTCAATGAAGCTGGTGAAGGGCCTAGAGCACAAGTCTCATGAGAGTCAGCTGAGGAAACAGTGGCTGTTTAGCCTGGCGAAAAGGAGGCTCAGGTGAGACCACCTCAATTTCTACAACTATTGGAAGGAGGATTTATGGAGATGGATGTTAGTCTCTTTTCCCAAGTAAAAAAGCAATGGGAAAAGAGAAAATTGCCTTAAAGTTGTGCCAGAGGAGATTTAGATCGGATGTGAGGAAAAATTTCTCCACCAGAAGAATTGTCAAGCATTAGAACAGGCTGCCCAGGGAGGTGGTTGAGTCACCATCCCCAGAGGCATTTAAAAGGTGTGTAGATGTGTCACTTAAAGACATAGTTTTGTGGTGGACATGACAGTGCTGGGTTAATGGTTGGATTTAACAATCTTAAAGGTCTTTTCGAGCTTAAACAGTTCTATGATTGTGAATGTGTAAGTTTTGTATGTTATGTGTACAAAAAATATGTTCATACACTGTGTTTCCTATGCCGAATTTCATAAAATAAACACTTTGTTACTACTTCCCATATATTCATTGGGTTTATTTTCCTGAAGGCTGCTACTAAGAACAAAACCATGAGCACTCTGAAGTTGATAATTTTATTATTCATCAAGACTAAGGGTGGCAAGGTTTTACCACGCTTATTTCATGTAAGTGCATTTAACTGTCCGCTTTCATCTGTGTGGTTTCCCTCCATTCTACACTATCATACCCCTTATTTATCAGACCATGATTACTGCTATTGACATATGAAAATTCAGAGTTCCCAACTCTAATTATTTGCTTCAGAACCAATTTGATAGTAATATTAACAAAAAATAGTAGCAAATTTTCTAAACCTAGTCCACAAAAGCAGATGACTATTCATTAGTAAACGTGAACTAGCATAACAATGAATGAAAACAGGTTGTAACTACTGTACTTTAGACCAACAATATACATAAAGGTATGAAAACTAAATCTATTAATTTGATTAAGTTTAATCTGATGGTCTCCAATACTTTAATACTTAATTCCTATGTTACCACTGGGTACGCTGGGAATCATTTCAATTAATCTTAGCTTTTCTTTCTGACAATGGAGCAACTCCAACACCATGAATCCTAAAAAGCACTAAACCAAGAAGCACTGTAGCCCCACAGCAAGAAGAAACCTCCATCAGTCATTTTAAATTTGTTTAGAAACTCAAATGGGTTGACTACATACACATGGGGTCTTTTGCAGATCAGATTCTCTTTAACCAGCAGCAGCCAGCACGAAAGTGACATAAGCTCTGTATCATGTGCTCTAGTTAATTCAACAGAAATGCTGTCATGCACCTACACTTGATCCATATCAAATATGCACACATTGTGATCCAGGAGTACAAAAATCTGATATTCATGGGCACAAAACCATGGCTTTATATGACAGCCCAGCTTTAGATACTCTGTAGATTTAACTAACAGGTTTTTCAATAGGAATATTTTTCCTTCAGCATATATAATACTTCTTGTAGCTGTTTTGTTGTTTTCCATGTAAATCATTAAATTTAGATTTAAGTAAATTAAATACAGAATCAGAGGACAACTCCTCTCACAACAAACTTGAGTCATCTGTGAAGGGCTGTAGATATCTTGCTACAATCAAGTCTTATAGGTAAAACATACAGTGGAGTGGAAACTAAACCACATCTATATATTGAAACTGTCAAAAATTAGAAATCTTACCTTTTTCACTAACACTTTCACTTTCAATCTCCACATCATCACAACTTGTATACTCTGGAGTAGATGCCAATTCTTCTTCAGAGCTACTTAATGAAACCTGGCGCATTTTACCTCCTTTTTTTGTTTTATGGGGCTTTGGCGGTGGAGGTCTGACAGATTCAGACTGGTCTGAGCTGAGTGAATCATTCCGTAACATGGTCTCCATCTTTTCACGTTTCGTTTTCCGTACAGCAGAATTGGGATCCAAATGGTGTTGTTTCCTTAATGAATCAGAGCGCCTCATGTCTGGTCTATCCAGAGGAATTGGACTCCTCCTAGGTGTAGGAGGGCTATGGTTTGTGGTCCTCTGACGACTGGGACTTGGTCCCTGAGCCTCTCGAGTTCTTTCCATAGAGTATGAACGCTGATTTTCCATGGCAGCCCTGCGCTCAGATATTGATCTTTGCCTTGATGGTCGTTCCATCCTCAGCATGGACATCCGAGAATCTTCCAACTCAGTATTTGCAAGTGAGACATCACTATGTCTCCGTTCATGGCGTGCTCGGGACACTTCAGCATGGATACGCATTTGTTCCTCATATGGTTGTGGCTTGACAGGATAACGAGCCAAATTAGGATCACTTCGGTATCGTGCCTGGTATTCCTCTTCCCTCCTCTGCCTTTCATATTCTTCCCTGTTTTGTGCATCTTCCTCTTCTACCAGATACTCCTTGGAACGCCTGCGACTCCTTCTGTTGGAATCTCTATAATCACCCAGTTCAGGTTCTTCATATAACTGAGGCCCACGCTGTGACCGCCTATCTGAATAATCTGATGGTGACCTAGGCATTGCACTGTCCGATGTAGCATACTGTGAATATTCGTCTCTCTCGTCCCCTTGGTCGTATCTTCTGTTCTGTTCTCTTGATATTGATGGGCTTCTTTTCCTAAATAATCATGACAGGAAGGAAGGAAGAGAATTTTGTCAATATTTCTTGTAACACAAATATGCAGTTAATGTTAATTAAATGATAAAATGATCATTTGATGAAAAAAAATCCATTCATTGTATTTCTTTGTGAATGCACTCACATATTTTCTGTACTAAACTAAAGAAAAAGTATGTCATGCTACAAATCTGCTTATGGTGCACAGTTTAAATCATAAAACAGCTTTAAAAGAAAAATGCTAATATAGCATTATAAAATACAGAATAGAAAAACTTACTCAACTTTGTAGTCATAACTGCTTTACAAATACCAAAATTTCATAATCCTTTGTAATCATTTTACAGAGGCATAACTTGACTATAAACTTCTATTTCATAGGGTTTTTTAATCACTGTAGAAATTAAGGCTAGATGGACCATTCAGTTGGTTTGATCTTCTACCAACCATTATGGCTTAAAAACATACATGTCAGTTCCCACAAAACTATAATGTGTGCCAACGGCAGAGAACAGGACAAACAAGGATCCAGTGGCAGCACTTATCTAAATCTGATGAGCTCAGAAGACCTAAACTCAGAAAACAAAATATTTTTTGTGTTGCATAAGGGAAAGAGCTTCAAAATCCTGATCTCTGACTTGGCAAAAAAAAAAATAAATTCCTTCCCATGTGTCCTGGGTTCAGCAGTAGCAGTCATTTCTCTCCTTCTTAGTAGCTGCTGCAGCAATGTTTAGTCTGACCAAGGACTTTCTGAGTCTCATGCTCTGCCAGAGAGGAGGGGAAGCCAGGAGGAAGCAGAGAC
>JAOEHX010016371.1:0-16832 GCA_025448015.1 Bolborhynchus lineola | reverse complement strand
AATAAAATGTAAGAATTAATAAAGTATGGGGGTGTTTTGTTCTTGTTTGTCATGTCCTGTTCCTCCCTTCTCATCCTCCACTTGCCTCATCATCTCCCTGTAGATTGGATTCTGTGGCATCTGAGCAGCTTTTGATGTCTTCTGGGAGCAAAAATAGTCTTTATACCACATATTTTATTGAACTTAATATTGACTTCAGCCCAGCTTCACATGAAAGAAAATTCTAGTAGTGTGCTAGCAACTTCTTACAGGAGAGGAACATGTGCAGACATGTAGAGCGAGAAGCCTTTCTTTTTTAGGAAGTCAGATTAAAAACTGCAAAGCCCAAAATGTAATTGGAGTAAATAATGTGCCAACCAGTATATAATACTTACATATTTTGAGGTTGCATTAGGATGAGTTAGTTTGATGTATCAATAGTAATACATGTTCTTTTTAGTAGAAAAAAAAAAGAACCCTATAATTTGTATACTGATTCTTGGGTGATACAGAGGCTGCTATTATGACCATCTGTAGATTTGAATGCTAATTTTAGACTTGGTGGAAGTTCTGGAGGGTGACTTAAAACCCAAATGTCTGCAGGTCTTACATTGTGCAATTACTGACTTCAGAGACAGCCTTTTGTAATGTAGGAATTTTGATAATTTTGGATGTACTGGCACACAGATAAAACTGTCGAACACCCATTCATGTTTTGGGGAACTTGACTTTATGCCACATGGAGAGAAAGGATTTATATTTATGCAAATGATGGGGTTGAAATCCCCACATGTGGTTATATTCAGGAGGCAGCTGCTGCTTTTACTTATAAGCAAGAATAATTGGTGCTTTGGAACTGTACTTGCCTCACAGCTTGCTTCCAGGTTGGGGGAAAGCAAACTCACTGCCCTAATGTGGGTTTAATTGCCTTGCTGTCGAATGACATAGGTGCCTGAAAAGCTTGAAGCAACCTTTAAATAAGCTAAATCACAAGTAAATAATTTGTTACCCATATAAAGGACCAAATGATAAATAAATTCACAAGTATGGTCATTTATTCCTTCTTGTGATAGTGATATAATTATAGTGTTACCTATATAAATTAAGATCTATAAACTTAGATGTGATTTTTTTTGTGTGTGTGAGTTAATTTTCAAGCAGCAGCTTTTTTCCAGTTGCAGCTTGAAAATAACCCTGAAAATGGTACATGAAATAATTTAATTGCTGTTTAATCTATTGTGCCTGAGTGTTCAGATTTTTTTTTATTTATGGCCAGAATGTAATCTTTATTATTAATGGTTTCCTGACTTCCATAGAGAAGGCTTAGGTCTTTGGATGCTAAGAGTATTTTGTTTCGGAGTTAATCTGAGGCAGTATAGAGTTTGTATTGTGGTTTCTGACTAACTTTATTGTTTGTACCATAATAAACAAAAGAAAAATATTTTAAATATAAGGTTGCTGGAATAACACTTGGAAGAGAGGATGGGTCCTGTTTTATAGTCAGCCCTTTCCACCCCACTCCACCCCCAGCATCTGCAACCAGCTGTAATTATAGAGACAGGATGCCAGCCCAGACAGACTTTTTCTTCCCAGTCATAATGGTAGTTTTTATACCTTACCCTCTGCTGCAGGGATTTGATTCTTGCTGGAATTCATTTGTATTTGCATGGTGATAATTTACTTCACCGTAGTTCTGTTGTGAGGTTAAGAGTCCAGTTGTGTAGATCTTCTTGCAAGATAATAACTTCATTTTCAAGTTGTTAACAGTTTGAATAATGGTTTAAATATGAGCATCATTACCAAGGTGGAGGGAATAGTTGATTAATTTCAAACTGTAGATGTTGAAGAGCAAGAACATTGATAGTCTGTGTTTCAGGCTCAGCCTGTTGCCAGTAGTATTTCCATAGGTCTTTTTTTAATAGCAGCAGTTAGACGTCATATTAATATGATTATGTTAAGACACCGCATTACAAAGCCTGTTGATATATTCTGTATGCTCTGCTATATTTAATTTCTTGGGTTTTGTATTAGCAAATGTTAAGTAGCAAATAGCCAAGATAATTGAAGATCTTGACTGAGACTTGGAGAAGTAACTACTGGTTATTTGCATATTTCTAGGGCACTGGAGCTTTGTGGAAGTGAATACTGTGTCACTTCTTGGATGCTTCTCTTGATGTCTTTATAAGAACCGTTTGTTTTTTGGTTTTTGGTTGAGTGTTGGGTTTTGTTTCATATATTGTTTTATTGGTTTTTTTTTTTTCTGTTGCTGCTGCTTGCTTTGAGTGTTTGGTGTGTTTGCATTGTGTCTAGTTAGACACTCCAAATGACTCCATTATCTTGGAACTCTCACCTTCTACCTTTAGATAAAATAGAATGTTTAGCTCTTAACAGTTCTTAATAGCTGTTATTTTCTTTGTTATGAAAAACTAGGGTTACTGTTCAATAGAAGAGATTCTAGAAACCTGATTGATTTTCCCTTTTCAGCCCTTTGCTTGCTTTTAACAAGGTCCCTGTAGAGTAAAAAGATTTTTCTTGTTTAATGTGGTAAAAAAACTCTTGGTCAGGTTGGACTCCAATGCTGTAGTTAGTGAGTGCTGAAGGGGTTGGTTGTGTTGTTTGCTGTGGTAGCCCCTGGTTGTGCCCATGGTCCACTGGGATCCTTGGGAAGCTGCAGATGCCTGTGGCCTGCGCTACTACTACGTGGCCAGCCCTGCCCTGCAACAGGCTTTTGTCTAAGCGGGTGCACCACTACCATTTAGATGCTAATGTGATATGAGCTCGACGTTTTGTACTAGAACTTGACTGCATCTCAGGAATGTGGCCTGTCTGGTTTTATGTTGGCTTCAGTGTTAAAAGGGCCTACTGTAATTCATGTCTGCCAATCGATTAAAGCTGCAATCTTCTGTTGTACGGCTTTGATGTGCCAAAGGAAATTGTTGTGGTTGGTGGAGAATTACATACTTTTTTTGGTTCTCCCAGATCTTACCTACTCATCTGTGTGCTTTGTGTTTGCCATCTATGAGGAGGGAATAAGGTAAATTTGCTATGGGAAGCCATATGTGGCATTAGTTTTACTGACAAGACTTGAACCTTTTCTTTCTGTTCATACTTGTTATATAGTGGGGTAACTGTTATGTTTACTGTTCATTTCTGGTTTTCTTGCAAATTCAGAGCAGAATATATTTCTCTATTTTTACTGTAGATGTGACAGTTTTCCATTTAGCTATTTTCTGGTTCAATGGAATACGTATTCTGACTCATGTTTTAGAGGCAGTGAATAAATGAATAAATGAATAGGCATAACAGGAACATTTACAATAAGTTTTAATCGTTGCATCTTAGCAGCAATTTGATGTATTTTGTGCAGGAAAAAAGGATGTATGTATGGTGCCAACACAAATGCAAAATGCAGCCCTGGGAATAAAATTTGTGTAGGTCTGTTTTGTGCATGAACTAAGCACTCTTCAGATTTTCTGTGCTATGCTCCCTACATATTTTTGTTGTAAAAGAAAACAATAGCTGTTTGTTTATTTTGTTTTCTGGAAACACATTATTTAAGGTATCTTTTTAAAATGTGCTGAATGATAATTTTCTTCCAGATTTCATTACTGTGTTAGCTGAAATGTGTGGAGGAAGCACAGGGGAGATAAACTGTAAATCTAGTTGGACTCAGCTAGCAATTACTTTAGCAGATAAAACAAAATATGCAAATATCTCCTGAGCACTTTAAGCTGATCTTGCAGACACTGCCTGTCTGTACCCAGACAAAAAAGGACATATGATAATTAGATTTTGAAGGACCATGTGCTATTGCTACAGAGCTAAATATTAAAATGCAGGAAAGCAGACTACCACATGGCACAGTTGATATTTATGGCAGTTCATGTTAAAATGCTCTCTTCTTATATTGCCTTTTAGGTTACCTAGGGTGAAACAAAATTACAGGCTTGGAGACTCTGGAAAAGCTCAGCATCAGCGTTTGAGGTAAAAATGAACATACTGAAGTAATCTTGGGAGTGTCCTCCTTGTTAACTTTATGGAACTTATTGGAGTAGAAATTTTCATCAAGATTTTTGCATTTAAGTTTTCAGTATCGATTTAAAAAAAATTGACTTAATCTCTCTTTTTAGGTCTGGGAAAAGTCATACTTTAGGTGAATACTATTGTAGAAATTTTTTATTTTAGATCTTGAACTCTGCAGGTCTGTTTAAATATGGTATTTTTGATATAAGTTGTAGTTTTATAGGATGGTTAATATAGCTATGAAATTCTTTGTCATGAATGACCATCTTCCCTAATTTTACTTGCTTAGCTAAATGTGATTTTATGTAAATCACAATCTTAATTGCACAATATTTTTACTTTTATTTAAAAAATGTGTTATTGTGCTTAGGGAAGAAATGATTGTTGCTTTTCCATGAGTTTACTGTACTTATGGTTTCAAATTTAAATACGTTAAAGAAGGTATGGATTACAAATTTTTTCTTTTTTTTTTTTTTTTTTTTTTACATTTAAGTCAACTGAAATGAAAATACATGTGCATAGAGAAAACAGTACAGTTAAACAGAGCATAATAAAATTAGGTGGAACATACTGCTACTGTCTTTCTCACAGGAACAGGTTATCATAGTAACCTGTAAATAGGATTAGGGAAGTAGATTTTCCTTGCACATTTAAACTACCAAAAATTGGCTTTTAAATCACACTTTTAAATTTTTTCTTTCTAATACTAAATAAAAGTAATTCATGTTCAGGGTGGACTTAAGTTTCTCATTTTCTGTCAGCAGGTTATACTGTAGTCTTGACACATTTAAATGTTTATAAGCTACTGAATCACTGCAGTTAACCCTGCTACTGTAGTTCTCTTTTGAAACCACTTCTATATTTCATATGTTCTATTATTGTTGTTTTTAAGAGCCGAAGCTTGCAAATTATGTGATAAATCTACAAGCTGATATCATGATGTCAAAGCGCAGTTCGCGAAGCATAAACACAGAGACTGCGAAAATTAAAACGGTAAGGTTATGCTGTGCAGTATGGGAGAAGGAGGTTTTTAAGCATTGCTTTGCTGCATTCTATCTTATTATTACAGCTTCCTCAGGACCATAGAGTAAAGTAACTTCCATGTATGAGATCACAGAAATTTACTGTGAATGTCTTGGAAAAGAATAATGAAAGTAGCTACTTTATTTTATCTGTAGGTGGTTAGGTACAGCAGTGGCACAGATAAAAAAGATGTTTCTCATGAAACATGTGCTTTGATATTTCTTACGAAGCAGAATGCTATTAGAAAATATACTCTGTTTCTTAAAACAGGGCGTGTATGTGTGTAAATATTTATTGTGGATTTTATATTCAAATGCAGTCATGTTAGTGAGATACAATCAATTGGGGGGAAGCAAAAATGTGGGAAGAGAAAAGAGGAGTGATACAGAAGGGTTAGAATTAGAATTGAATTTGTATGTTGCTCCAGATAGAAGATACAAAATAAACATTGAGGGAAGTAAATGGCAGGTGAATTGTTAAGGCCTTAGTTTCAATAGTGTGCTTCAGTTTGAAGTACAAGTTCAGCAAAAACAGGGAAAGATGCTGGCCATTTAAAGAGACATAAAAACTGGCATGTGGTTTGAGAACATGGTAATGAACACACAGAAATGTATCTAACTTCTTCGGTCCTCACCTTCCCAGATGCTTAATGTTTTATCTTGTGTTAAGGAGGCAAAAGCAGAAAAATCTGCATAGCACCAGTTTCATACCGTTGACTGAGCAACTACATGGTTAGCACTGTTGCACTGGGCCTTATACATATCATTTTGAAAAATTAGAGCTTGTTCCAGAATCTGGCTGCATGTCTGAATTTGTTATAGGAGAAATATCCACTGTTTTAAGCTGTTACTTTGAATGCCTCAAGTGCACTCGTTGTCAGTATAGGTATGGTAGAAAACTGAATTTTGTTTTCACATTTTATTTCTGTACTAGTAAATGCAGTACAGCCCATGTATGTTATGTTATGCTGATATATAGTGGTATAATCCACTATAGACTGTTACAGTGTACAGCAGCACAACTCTGTTGGTGTGAACTGTGTCTCCTGGTTCTGTTAATAAAGCTAGACTAATTGCAGCAGAAACTGTTTATTAGGCTTTTGCTTTATGTCTAGCTTTTGTCATACTGACGAGTGAACACTAAACTTAGGACTTGAGGGTTTGTACGTTTTTGTGAGTCTGTTAAGTGTCATGTTTATTCCATTTCTCTTCTGTATACAGACATTTAGGAGGAGTCTTGATGGAAATTCCAACTGTTAACCTATACTGTATTGATTGTAGAAATGCTTCAGAAGAAGCTCATTCAAATGAGCTCACTATCTTCATTTGATTATCTCTTTAATGAAGCTTTTGTGAACAACAGAAAACAGCCTTTGCTGCTTTGGTATGCTATTGGAGATCAGTGTTCTGCTTGTGCTGTTAGACTGGTTCTGTATGAGGAAAAATAGAGCAAATTCTTCTAGTTAAAGATGAGCATCCACACTGAATATTAGTGGTTATGTTTAAGAATCAGCTTCCCTTGTTTCCCTTGGGGATGCTTACATTTGAGTTTTGTAAGCATTTGTGCATTCTGTTTGCCCTTCTTGAAAGGGAACAGATCTTAAATATGATTTTTATATTTAATAAGAATATTCTAAGACCAAATATAAAAATTGTTGCTAGGCAATGCATGTGGTAAACATCTTTGAAGGGTAGCAGATGAGTGCCTTGTGCAGTTGCATTGTACATTAAAGGTAGCATAATATTAAAGAGATTTCTCATTCATCTTATTGAGTAATACTGTTTGATGGTATTTGGTTACTTTAGACCTTCTGGGCCTAATGTTGTTGTTTACAAACTTTTAGTTTTGAGTTGGGAACAGAAATCTGAATGTGCTTCAGTTTTGGAGTATACTAGGTACCAGCTGCTAAATAAAGGGGCAAAAACTCCTTCCCATGAAAATGAAACTTGTTCATTTGTTTCCAAGATATTTGAGCTTTGGATGCTTCCCCACAACCCCTCACACTCCCTCTCTCCTCCCATCCCCCCCTGCCCCCCCCAAAACTGCATGTGTTTTTGGTTTTTTGGAGGGTTTTTTTCTAAGTTCTCTGAGAGAACTGAAGTTACAAGAGTAATATTCACAAAATATGCTTGCGTGATGCTTTTGAACTATCACAGGAAAACACAAATCCTTTTAAGAAGTACACTTTTAAAAGCAGATTTAGAAAACAGATGGTGTCAGAATCCTTGTATGTTTACCATCACTTGAGCAAAACCAATTCTTGCCGCTGACTGCTTATAGTGTAAGTAGAAGTCAGTTTACTGCAGACTTCTGCAGTAACTCATATGGAACATTCTCAGTGAATATTTTCATTTTGTAAATTAACATTTATGTTCATTTTCTACTCTGTATTTCGTATCTGTAACATTTCACAGTTTTCTTTCTGTTTGGTCCTCCATTACTGAAGTAAGAATTTTCTGTGTTACATCTTTCAACAGCTTAATATTTCATGTATCACATGGACATAAAACTTACTTATAAAGAATGCGGTATTCAGACTCTTCAGGGATTCATGTAAGAGGACATTCAAGCAGCAAGGGTTTTTTTTCTTTTTCATAGGTCGTGGTTTATTTGCTTTAGAGTAAGTGGATTTTTATTTTTTTTTTAACCCATTGAGGCTGACGTTTATTTTCTTTTGCTGATGTTGAGAGTGTCTTTAGAGCATTTCTAATTTTTGCATCACAAGGATTGTACTGGGTACAAATTTATAAATCTAGTGATGAAAGCAAATGAAATAAATTGCACATGGCAGTAATAATTTTTTGTTTGTAGTAGGAGATAGTTGTAGCTTCGCATTAACTTAATAATGAATATAATGCATGCACATGGTGGTGAAAGATGCATCCACAGGGCTCTAGTCTCTTCTTTGTTTATTTCAGTGTCATTCCATGTTCTAGACAGTCCTTGGAGCAGGACTAGATCCAGGATATCTTATTTCAGATGAGTGCCCTGCTTGGTTTGGCTTGTATTCCTTAGTGCAGTAAACCTTGATTTTCAATTTTTTTTTTGCATCTAAGGACTGCTTCAACTTGGGTATAATCCTGTGACTGAAAAACCTACAGCACAGTTCCAGAATTACTGTAGTCTGGAAGAAATGGCTGTTAAGTGTTGTTGACTCTTCATTCCCAACCTTGTGCCCTTCTGAAATTAAGTTACTTAATTAGTAGAACAAGGGGTTAGGTTTTAGCTTTCCAGTTCACTGTTCACGTAAATACATTTTGAAGTAAGGACCCAGAGTTGTGGCTATTTTTCTTAAAACTATGATGAGTAGTGGTGATAAAACTGAGCCTTTCAGTATTATTTTAGTAGAGCAAGTAAGCTTGGGCACTGTGCTGCTTTATCCAACTTCTGTAACCTAGTCTAAAACGACAGAAAGCAGGACTTGTTTGCAGTGTTTCTCCCTCCAGATTTGGATTCAGCAAGTTCTTATAGTTTCTTGGTCTACCAGTTTTCAAAATAGCACAGTGAGTAATATGGAGCATCTTAGCAGGTATATCTATTACTCTGGCTGAGCAAGACTATTTTGGATTTTTCTCTGCTTCTCTGTTAGCTGGTTTCAATTGGCTAGGTTCAGTTGACTTTTGTCCACAGATTCTGAACACATATACTTGCATTTCAAATGTTTTCAATTTAAAACCTGTTCAAGTAGATGTGTGTTTTCCCTTTCTTATTTCTAGAGGGTCCTGTACTCCTTTTCTTTTATTGAAGAGCATGGTGTTTTTCCTTGCTATTGAAATAGCAACTTCGAATGATACAATTACTTCATTATTCTGGCTTACTCCTGTAATAATGTTGACATTGATCTTGTCAGATCTTGTATACTTCCAAAACAAATCATACAAATGAAGGCCAGGACTAGGAAACTTCAGCACAGCAGGAAGTAACATTGATGGTGATTCATAGAAAACTCCTGGAACAAACTCGCTGACAAAGTTTTGAAGTTGACAAACAGGTATTCTGTATTGTGGTGCTGGGAGACACGGGAAATAGCTCTTCCTAATGTGTATCTCCCCATATTGCTACACAGGCCATCCTTATATAGTCACTGGACATATATACATATTCATCAGGCTATGCATGAATTACATCATTTTCTAGAAAGTTTCCACGTGCATACAAAAATGTGGTGGTGGTCTTTGAGGGTCATTTACTTCTTCCAACAATCTTCATAACTGCTGGCAGCCTTTGAAGCACCAGCTTAATTAACAGTACAAACATAGCAATCGTCTTGTCCTACTTATCAGTTACTTTAACTGCTCCCATTCTGGACCACTGCTAGTCATGGATACTCCACATCCCCAGGTCCTGTTTTCTATGTTGTTTTTCTTACACTTTTTGTACTAAGGTCTTAAGGACCTAAAACTATTTCAACTACCTTCAAGCGCCTCATTTTTTTTAACATTACAGAGCCATCAAATTTAACTTTGTTACTTAGAACTGAATACATTTTGTGCTTTTCTGCCTCCTTGTCGCACTGGTTTAGGGAGGAGAACTTTCTCTTTTTTTACCTGAGTTGGCATACAGTGGAAGAGGATTTAAGCTATTTCAAGTGTGTTCTGCTTTGCTTGTGCTTACTCTTCAAGGTGCAAATGTGCATGTACTTCTTCCTTTACACTTCAGAATTTTGGTTGTACTTTAGGGCAGGTCTTTCATGAGAAGATACACAGAAACCAAAATTGTAGTATATGTTGTTTCACAGTGTTTCCAGATAAAGCTGAAACCCTACATTAGTATAAATCCTCTTGCTTCTTGCAGTGGAGTAGCTAACTTAGTATCACTGTGGTGAAGTGTGTAGCAAAGGAGATGAGATTATTTGTTTATATTATCATTTGTTATGCTTGGTTTTTATTAGCAGCTTCCTGAAACAAGGTTGGGTTTCTTTCTTTGATTCCTTCCTGGTGGTGCGATGCAGCTATTTTATATGTTTCCAAAGTTGTATTTATGATTAGGAAAAGAAACACAGAATAGGTGGAATAATAAGGAGGAGGACTGCTGACTTGATGTGATTTATGAAACTAAAGTAGCTGGGTTTAGAAAAAAAAAAAATGCTTGAGGAATTGACTTTAACTTCTACTACGCAAAAGGATTGTTCTGGTTTTGTTCCTAGTCCCTTCTAGCTTTGAGCAATTATGACACTGATGAGGTCTCATTTTAAACAAAGTAAACACTAATTGTGTTTCCACATTAGTTGCTTTATGTAAGTAGAGAAGCAGGCCTGAGACTGTTTCAATGAAATACTGTAGTCAAGAAAACACTCAGTGTTTTTCAAAGCATTTTTTTGTTTGTGTTACCGACTAGTGTGATGCTTATTGGAATATAAAAAGGGAAGCTAGATACATCAAAGGGGAGCTTCATCTTTAACTTTGGGGGGGGAGAGCTGGGGATGATACCTTTCCCTATGTTTCCTCCTTTCTCCCCATCTCTCATACACATAAGCTGTCACTTCATAGAAAAGCTTCACTTATGGTAGCAGTGCCCAGAGTTTCCAGATGGTTTCAACGAGAGGCTGGGGAAGATTGTGCATCACGCTACTGTCCTTGCCACGTGACTGATTTAATCTGATTAGTCACATACTGATTAACATCAGTATATTTGATGTACAAATGCTCAGTAGATCAGAATGTGACAATCTTTGCTGTGCGCAATTGTATAGCACATATGCATGTTTCCTCCTGGTTGTTTCCCAAGACCCAGAGCTGTGGAATCGCACTGGAGGAACAGCCATGAAGGCACTAGTTCCAAAGAGGGAGTGAACCAGAACATCTAAAATTGTGCCAGATTTGAGCCCTATAAAGTTACTAGCTGAATTGTTAGAACAGGACCTGCATGTGTTTGTATGCGTTGTTAGAAATGTATAAGACCAATTTAAAAATCTACAGGAGTCTTTTTGTATTACAACAGAACTGAATAACTGTGTTACTGATTTTATGTGTGTAGACTATGCTGTTTTCTATTTGCAGCTAAATAAGGCAATATATTGATGCATTCCATCTGTTCAGGTAATGTGGAAGACTCGGTAGTTTAGGTTGCAGGACTGAAAAAGTAAATGAGAAGATTTGCATGAGATTGGAGATTCATTCAAAAGCCACTGAAAAAAAATTGGATAAAATGTCAAGATCGTTCTTTAGTATGTCTTGTGAAAATATACATTTACCCCTTTTCTTGTTTGGGTGTGGGTTTTGTTGGGTTTTGTTTGTTTGTTACCTTTAAATGTGCTTTTTGTAAGGAAATATTATACTTGATAGAAGGGAAAATGTATTTATTCTTGAGCCAAAGAGCAAGAAGTTACTGTCTTTCACTAAGTAGTGTTTACTGGTGAATGTTTTGTCTTCAAAAGAGAAATACTTATTTATAATGGAATTCTTTTTTTATGGAACAGAACAATGTTGCTTCAACCTAACCACACTGCCCTTCAGGACTTCCCCTTTGGAAAAAACAGAGACAAAATTTTATATCTGACTATTTTCTATGAAATGGTATTACTTGTACATGATTCTGAAAGAGGAGTGATCATGTAATTCAACATATTGCCTTCTCTTTGTTTTACAAAATACACCTGAGATGGAAAAGTAGAAAGAACCAGTTTGATCTCTTTTGTCAGTGATTCCCATAGTTGTTTAATATTAGTTAAATTAGAGTATAAATCAGTGTTTAGACATGCCCAATTGTAATACTTAAAAATGTGAATATACAATAAAGAACTAAAATGTTGTATTAGGTGAAGACTGTGGTAAATAAAATTTTATTTTGTAGAGAAATCAATACCTTTAATTGTATGGCTTTACTTGCAATCTCTCAAAGTGATTATTTCTCATAACCATTAGTGGTTAATATTGTCTATTAGATAACATAGACGTTTCTCAGTTTTTTTCTTTCTCACTGAACATTTGCAAAACTTAACCAGCTTTTCTGTTCTGTAGAAAAGCAAGTGCACAATAGAATGATAATAAGCTTTTCCTCAGTTATGTCTAATGAATGATCAAATTTGAAAACATTATCAATTTTATGCTTATCTTATTTTGAGATTGATGCTAAAATGAATATAGAGCATCTGGGAATTTTCCAGAAAACTAGATTTTGAAAATACTGTCTTGTTGAATAGAGTATGTATTGGATTTGAATTGAGGAAATTTTCTGGAGATTTGATGCAGTGCATTTGTATTCTACTTCAGCAATATTTTTTATATTGTCAGGCCTTAATCAGTTTCTGTGGGTAAAGTAGATTTTATTTTTTTTTCTAAACCTCGATCATTCCTGACAGATGGCAAACTTTTTAAGAAAAGCGATGAGAACTTCACTGCCTTGATAGGAAGGTATTTTCCATAATTGTCATCAAGTGGTGAATGGTTTGTTTGCTTATCAATTAAAATATCTTTCTGGAAATTGGTAGTTAACCTGATAAGGTTCCTTTTCTTCAGTAGTCCTTATCTGAGTCTGTGGTGATTATTTGTAATTCTTCTGCCAGTCCTTAAACAGATAAGCTTATCAGAATCTGTTGATTTGAAAATACTGAGGTTCTTGTGTAGTTCCTGTTCTTTTCCCACAGATTAGGATAAAGTTCCTGTTTATGTGTATGTAAAGCTTTAAGTGGTCATAGGGACATTTTGACTGGGAAGAAAAATGGAAAATGTGATGCTTATTTATGCCTGTGTTCTAGAAAATTAGTATTTTTCTTTCCTGAAGTAAAGGTGACATGGTTTAGTGTGAGGTGTCCCTGCCAGTGGCAGGGGGGTTGGAACTAGATGATCTTAAGGTCCTTTCCCACCCCAGCTATTCTATGATAAAGGTAAAACAGCTTTATTATTTAAAAAAAATCTGTTCTTAAAGATATTTTAATTGGGATTCTGTCAGAACATTGATGGAAATTTATGTTGAAATGTATATGTGTAAAATTCAAATGCATAGAATGAATTTCACTCTCCAAAGTACATCTTCTTTTTAATTTCTTTGGTACCTTGATGCACACATCTTTTAGTGGAAAAGTGCCTGTAAATTTCAAATTAACATTTTCTGCTAAAAATAGTATGATATTAGCTCATACTGGAACTAAAAGTTAGTAGTGTCCTTTTCTTACACTAAGTTTTCTCTTGCTTTATATTGTGACTGTATTTAATACTGTTCCTTTTTCTCCTTGTAGTAGGCTGTGCTGGAACAAAAACGCAATGAAAGAAACACTGGATGAATGAATGAATGAAAAGCCCTGCTTTGCAATCCCTCAGCATGGCGGGACTGCAGCTCATGACCCCTGCTTCCTCCCCAATGGGTCCATTTTTTGGACTACCATGGCAACAAGAAGCAATTCATGATAACATTTACACGCCAAGAAAATATCAGGTACAAATGATAATAGTAATACAGTAGCATCAGAAAAAACGTACAATGAAATCCATTAACTTAAGGGGAAAAGAACTAGAGCAGCTGTAGAATGTGCAGTGTTGTGCACAGTCTAGGCGTATGTCCCTCACACCTCCACCTGTTGGGGTTAACTGTCCCTCTTTTCCTTGGCTGTGTTCTATGTTTGCAGTGTTCCCCATTCTTCCTCCTTAGTTTGTGCTAATGAAAAGAACATCTATTAAGCTGAATATTCTTTCCAGCTTTCTGCAATGCTGTTAGGGACAAATATGGTAAGCATTACACTGCCTCTCAATTATATCCATACAATTATGTCTTCTTTCACCTCTGACCTTTTGTCTTCTACGAAGTAAATCTTGATTCCCTCCCCCCCATGCTGGTCAAAACAGCTCAGTGATGTCAGAAACCCCCTCAGAGCACTCTGATTTTCATTTTGTTAAGGAAAGCTATTTCTGAGCTCTAAAATTTCAGTTTTCTTTGCACTGCAGAGGTGCCTGAAAGCTTGCATTTGGTTAGTATTACCAAAAAAACTTGGATCACCTTGAGCTAATATACTTGCTTATTTGACTGAATTGATACATGCAGTTAGACTTAAAAGCTCAAGCTTTTTTCTTCAAATAATGTATCTTGCAACACAATCATCTATTAAGAAGATAATAGCTACTTAAAATAGCAGCAAATTTGCTATTGCCTAGAAATACTACTAACTTGTCTGTGGTTTATTTACTACTTGTATTATTTCTGTCAGTTTTTTCATTGAATTGCTGCAAATAAGGACATTTTTTAAACCTAGGTTGAACTGCTTGAAGCAGCTTTGGATCATAACACAATAGTCTGCTTAAACACTGGCTCAGGGAAGACTTTTATTGCAGTACTACTCACTAAAGAGCTGTCCTATCAGATCAGGGGAGATTTCAACAGAAATGGGAAAAGAACTGTGTTCTTGGTCAACTCAGGTAAGAGGCAAAAAGCATACTGAATTCCTAAACACGTTGCTAATATCTTCATTCCTTAATAGGAGTTGTGTAAAAGCAAAGTTGAGGCAGACTTTATGCAAAAGTCTTCAACAGAAAGGATGTGATACCTTTTGTCTTTTGCTTCTATTCCATATAACCTGTTTATGACATCTTCCGTTTCCTGGTGTGAAATTATGGCATTGAATCTCTGGTGTAATGTAGTTACCAATCTGTTCTCTTGCTGTGGTTTTACCTGGAGGCAGTTACCATGAATGCCTGACTTAACATTAGTCTAAGCTAAAGATTGTTATCACACATGGTGCTAGGTAACATGACACTCATCTTGAAAATTAATGTATAGAAAGACCTTTATGTGATTCAGATCTTTTATTTTTTTTTTGTTTTTCCTTAGCAAATCAAGTTGCTCAGCAAGTGTCAGCTGTCAGGACACATTCAGATCTTAAAGTAGGAGAGTATTCAAGTTTAGAGATAACTGAATCATGGACGAAAGAGAAGTGGAGTCAGGAATTCTCTAAGCATCAGGTAATTTAAGTATAAATTACAGAAGCAGAATCTACAGTAAGTTAGACTTGATCCGAAGTGGTTTCTTCCAATTATATGTTAACTTTTTCAAATTCAGTATATTTGTATTATTTGTATATAGATTTTCAGGCAAAGCATGTGTAGGTGTTCTCAGCCCTTTCTGTTATAAACAGTCCTCCCTGCTTCACCCCCCACCCTTCCCCCTGACCCAGGTATCCTGCATGTCTGAGGAACTCTGAAAAGTGAAAGTGCTGTTATACGTTGCGGAGTTCAAAGTCAGCATAAAAATAGCACATCATTTTGTTTAGAAACTTTTTATCTGTGGTAATGTACAAGGAATGAGTTTTCCTTTAAAAAAGAATTTTATAATATCCTGCTTTTGTAACCATTGCAGGTGCTTATGAGTTCATGAAGAACTATCTTTCTTGCTAAGGACATGATGACACATAAGGGAGACTAACTTGTGATGGATTTAATGACATTTGTTCTGTGTGGTCTTGCTGCTGTTAATATCATCTGTTTGTTGTATCTGGAATTTTGTTCTGGTGTTTTGGTTTTGATTGTTTGGGGTTTTTTTCTCTAGGGATGTGACTGGTGATATATGCATGTGTCCCAAATATATCAGTCCTTCATACACACACGCACACACAAAACCTTCAGACAGAATACTTTCTCAAGTAAAGAATGTCTTATTATTGCTTCTCCTTACCTTTTGTATATACATGAATCAGAGGGATTTTTGCTATTACTGTCTCACAAGACCCGCAGAACACTTTCCTACTTAACTTTGACCTAATACAGCTTGAACTTTTCTTATACTGCCACTTGTTTTTTCTTTCATCTAGGTTCTGGTTATGACATGTCATGTTGCTTTGACTGTTTTGAGAAATGAGTATTTATCCCTGTCAAATATTAATCTTCTGGTGTTTGATGAGTGCCATCTTGCAATCCAGGATCATCCGTACCGTGAAATTATGAAAGTGGGTTTCCATTGCATTAATGTTTTCATTCTTGGTTGAGGAGGAGTCTGGTGAGCTGGAAGGGCATGGGCTGGGCCTGGAGTAGTGGGAACCATTTAAGGCACCTTTGCTACCAAGGAAAGATGTCAGTGGAAAAATATTTCAGCTGTTGTCATGAGTTAAGACTTGAGTAGTATTATGAGATACACTGTATTTTACAGTGGGGATTGAAGAAAAATCTGGCATTAACAGAGAAGATAAGTTATCTTTATAGAATCAGGAGTTTTAGAAATTCCTTGATAAAATATTGGAGTTTGGAAATGGGATGTACTAATCAGTTTTGATTATTTTTAAAATACTGATTTCTGTAGAAATCAGTAGGAGATGTTTGTAGGGCTCTTTCTGGGATATTCTTTGCTTTATATGCTATTTGGGTTATACAGTACAAGAAACCTTAGATGATACTTTAAGTTTTAGATGGTGTGGAAGTATTATATGTGTTTTGTAAATGTGGCAAGGCTATTCTGTATAATCTTAATATTTTAACTCTTTGTATTTTTCCATGTTGTGAATATTTACCTTTCCAGATGTTTGCTGTTAAATGTTACTCAGTTTCTAGTTTAACTTCCAGTCAGTAGAATAGAAAATATTGATTCAACATTCAGTTCGTTTTCCAACTAAGCATCTAAGTTTGCAGTCTACTAGCTTGGTAGTAGATTTGCAGGATAACTGTCCTAAGGTATTTCCTTCTGTTTTACTTAAGATCTGTGAGGATTATCCATCATGTCCTCGAATTTTGGGATTAACAGCTTCCATTTTAAATGGGAAGTGTGATCCTGCTGAGTTAGAGGAGAAGATCCAGAAACTGGAGAAAATTTTAAAGAGCAATGCCGAAACTGCAACTGATTTGGTGGTCTTAGACAGGTATGTTACACAATTATGGCTTTTAAATTGGTGC
>JAOEHX010016369.1:24561-35803 GCA_025448015.1 Bolborhynchus lineola | reverse complement strand
ATTACACTAATGGACTGCCATAGTAAGTTACAGGAAGAAATGGTACCAGTAGATTTTATATCCCAGAAAAGGCATTTACTTTCCTGAAACAATTTTTCAACAGGAAACCCTGCAGGTTGCATGTGTTAAAGGATTTAAAATACAAAGCTACACTGCTATAATGGGGGATATTTTTTACAAGTAATTTAAATTAGCTGTTCTGCCTTCAAAAATGAAACAACCAACCAACTCATTGAGATTGGTTCACTCCTATCCAATGCTTGCTGTGCTGCCTAACAATTCCAGGTTGGACATGTGATATGACTTCCAAAGCTTCCAGTTGAATCTTAGTTCATTCCACTACCACATTTACTCTACTCAAGTAGCCTTACAGTTAGATGAGCATACCTTCAGAGTTCAGTGTAATAAGGGTGACGTTGTTCCCAATACTGTGGCTTCCTATTTGTCCACTGTTGGAAACTGAGTCACTGGCCTCAGAGCCACTCTCTCCATCTTCATTGTGACTGTCATCATACCCAGGAACTTTCACCACTATGGTGTTCTGCCTACGTCCAGGAACAGCACTAGGGAAAAGAAAAGTACTTAACTTTGGGAGAATACAATCCTTGATTAGGAATAGCATCATCATAAGGAAATTGAAAACACCGACAAAATTAAATGTATTACAAAAGCATGCTACTTTAAACAAGCCTATTCCTGTTCATAACTCAGAGCTATCCAGCAAAATAAAATGGAAAGAAAATAACAGAAATAAAATTTTAGATGCACTTTCTAAATTCATATCAATGGAAAAGTCTAGGCTCAATGTGCAAAACAACAAAAAATATTTAAATCATTTATAAAATTATTTAAGAATATTTTCCTACATGCAAAATCTCCAGTTCCACTGAATTTAAAATTTGCTTTAGACAGTATAAATTCTAACAAGCCTTCCTAGGTGGGTGCATATTCCCTCTTCAGTTGGTTAAATCATAGAATAATTAGGGTTGGAAAGGACCTTACGATCAAGTTCCAACCCCCCTGCCATGGACAAGGACACCTCACGCTAAACCATGTCACCCAAGGCTATGTCCAACCTGGACTTGAACACCACGCCAGGGATGGAGCATTCACAACTCCCCTGGGCAACCCATTCCAGTGCCTCACCACCCTCACAGTAAAGAACTTCTTCCTCATATCCAATCTAAACTTCCCCTGTTTAAGTTTGAACCCATTACCCCTTGTCCTATCACTGCAGTCCCTAATGAAGAGTCCCTCCCCAGCATTCCTATAGGCCCCCTTCAGATACTGGAAGGTTACTATGAGGTCTCCACACCCTTCTCTTATTCTCCTTTTGTTACATTTTTTCCTAGGATGCTTACAAAAATTCTACACTATTTACTCTTAAACTATTTGATGCAGTTCACTGTGTGTGTGCGAGCTTCTTTCAGTGTTACCAAATAGGCAGATTCTATGTTTAGAGGGTCCAGAATCTGTATAAACCCTTTTACCTGTAGAAAACCAAACACAGCTGTGTCTTTGTTACTTACAAAACTCAGAAATTCTAGATTTTTCTGCTTTTCCTCCTGTATTTTAAACTGTCCTTAAACGGCACTAAAGTAAAGGCTGGTAACAAGAATATCCCAGCAAACAGTGCAAGATTAAAATGCTCCATTTTCCTTTTGAGTTGCCTGCCAAAACAATGAAGGATGACCAACAAACCTAGATCCTGTGCCCTTGGGAAGAAAACGGACAACTTGCACAACTACAGTCTGCATTTTCTGGCAGTGCACTCCTGTCCCTGTTCACAGGAACTGCACCCTCAGAGCTCAGCTTTTCTCTCTCACATCCAAAGTGACCGCACACTGAGTAACACTGTCACTGGAGGAGAATCACAGCATCCGAGGGGAATTTATCACCAAAGAAGAGCAAACCTTCCAGTGGGCTGCTGCTATTGCTTTTGGAGAGCAGTTTAACTGAGTTGAGAAGAAAAGATAACCCGCAAATAAAACCTAAGTTAAAGTGAAATCAAATCCTGCAGGAATTGAAACCACTAAGTCTATTTATACTCAGAGGTGCAGTGTCTGGATTAACAACATCCTGGTGAATCACTAGGTCATGCCACTCGCAGGCATGTCCCCACAGCAGTCACCAGCAGCTTTGTGACACCCCAGACTCTTAATGCTCACAGAACAGGAGAATACATTAGTCCCAGGAAATTAAATTAGCATCAGCACAAGTAAGGACTGCACTGCACTGGGGAGGTATTACACCTGCCTTGTATTTTAGGACTGAGACCTCTCTTTGATTTTCCAGTTGTGAAACAACTTGCCTCCTCATAACATACAAGGGATACATACATCTAGGGATAGACTTACTCTTCCATTTGATTTTTGTCCTTGGATTTTGCTTCTGTGATCTTCTCCTGCCTCTTCTTGTCCATTTTTTTCTTCAATTCTTTCTTTTCTCTAAAGCATAAAAAATAAGTAAGTTCAAAATGCACCGAAACAAAACCCCCAGGGAGTAGAAATCAATTGTAAGGGGAATAGCACCTTACTTTTCACATGTTTCTTTCAGTTTCTTTAGCTGGCTGGTCTGGCACTCCTCTGCTACATCTGTCAACTTCTGAATAAGCTAAAAAAAGAAAATCCCAAGAAACAAAGAGATGTATTTTCAGCTAAACATCAGGCATGCATCTAAGTCTCCTCAAAAGTCTGCATCAGACATGGAAGTGTTACAGTGTTCCCTGAGTAATTACAAATGCTCAAAAGCCAGCAAACTTCCTTATCAGTGTAAATGCTTTCTTAATTTCAGCCTGACGTGTGTGTCCAACTTACACAGACACTGCAGGTGATGCAGTTTCAGGATATTAGGATCATAGGATCACAGAATGGTTTGGGTTGGAAAGCTCCTTAAAATCATCCAGTTCCAACGCCCTCCCATGGACAGGGACACCTCACACTAGGACCGTGTCGCACAAGGCTCTGTCCAACCCGGCCTTGAACACTGCCAGGGATGGAGCATTCACCACTTCTTTGGGCAATCTGTGCCAGTGCCTCATCACCCTCACTGTAAAGAACTCCTTCCTTATGTCTAACCTGAACTTCCCTTGTTTCAAGTTTGAACCCATTCCCCCTTGTCCAGTCGCTACAGTCCCTGATGAAGAGTCTTTCTCCAGATTGCTTGTAAGCCCCCCTCAGTTACTATAAGGCTAAAACCAAATATATTTTGCAGATTTTACCTCTACTAGGAATTAAAATGTCTGCATAATTCATACATGGTCACAAACTGAATGTATGCAATATAAATTACACACTGGATTCCTGTGAGACTGAGTATTTGAGGTTCTCTGTGAGTGCTGAATACATTCCCCTTGCATTGAGCGTCATTATATGGAACAGCTTGGATATCAGGGTGGTCAGACAGCTATTGAAAATTCATAATAGCTGAGAAAGTTAAGCATACAGAAACATAGCCTGTATTTTGATCCCAGAATTGTGGATTCAATAGAACGCAAGTCACTGGTTTGAAGTCTGCTGGGTCCAGCCCCATTCATGCTGAAACCGCTAATAAAAAGAGGATTCTCATGGTGGAGATGCTGATAGAGAGGAGACATGGACAGGGCTTGTGCACGAGTTCAATGAGTGGGGAATTAAAGTTGGAAACAGGACCAATTTGATTTGATCGCCCCCTCTAATTTAAGTCTGATTCTGTCAAATAATCCTCTCAGGATGATGATCCAGAGAACGTTATAATAATGCCTAGCGAGTCTGATCCAGCTTTTCAGTCCTCAGATGAAAGAAGAAAGATACCAACAATCGGCTCTCCTCTAAAAGAAATACATCCCCAAGAATCTCTCAGCTGCAAGGCAGATTTTAATTGGAATATTAACTCCTGCACAGCTCAAAGGGAAAACTGTCTGAAAGTTCTGTGCCAAAAAATGAATTTATCCTGACACTACCTAACTGGATAATGCTGAAAATGTAACTCGGCTTTGACAAATGCCATTTCCAATTCTAAATGAGAAATGAGTTAGCTTAGAATGGAAGCTCAACTATGTGGGTCAAAAAATGGCTCATTTTTATAATGAGTAAAACCTCTGAGATGCAGACAAACTTCTACCCGAACGGGGACATACAACTGGTGATAAGACAGGGTATCACTTGGCAACTGCAGCTCTGTGCTGTGATCCACAAGAGAGACTTTGTGAAAAGGCCTTGCTGCGAGAGATTTACTCGTATCACTCCTCTGACCTGCTCTTTTTGGATGGCAGGGCAGAGCAGACAGACCAATTCACCCAACATGTAATAAGGCAAAACATCATATAATAGGAAAAAAGTTGTGAGAGAGGATTGTCTGGACTTGAGGAACAGTTTGCACTCCTGTAACACCCTTTGAAAGTGTTCTTTTCTGCCTGAGAACATCCAGCAGCATCAGCTGCCATCAGCCCAAGCTCCTCCTTTTCAGCTCAGAGGGCCTAAGATCCTGCTGCAGTTGTCAGCCAAACTCCAGCTGTAAAAACAAGCTGGCTTGGACTGATGAACACAAAATGTTTCTTCACTATATACAGATTATATCCTGCATCCCCTTAAAGCCTGCATCTGCAACAGGAACACTGCTTGGCACAACTCTGTGCCCTCCGGAACGTCTGAATCTGTTTTCATGCTATTTCAATCTATTTTCCTGCCTCCTTAAGTGTTTTCTGTCTAAAGAAGTGGCAGAACAAAACGGGAATGTCATCCAAAAGCTGCAGTAAACTGAGACTTACGAAGCTAGAGGTAAGGACTCTGTCTTAGCAGTAGTAATAATCCTGTTGCCTTTCTGCCTTCTATCCAAATCCTTCCAAGCTGTTACAAGTGTTAGTGACAAAGTGACACAACAAGCCCTTGAACTTGCAGCAGACCACAGGGAAATCAAACTCTGAGATGGACTCCCAGTAAGAGGAAGCCCCACTTAATTATATTGTCATGCTGCTTTCATTACTCGCCCTGAGATTGCTAAAGCAAAGCAGACAACATAACAAATGTACCAGCTTAATGTGCTCTCGTTTCTGGTACTTCTCACTGTAATACTGCTCTTGTCGGAGATTCAGCAGCTGCTGCTGTTGCTTCTCCTTCAGCTCAACTAGCTTCTGGGTCATTTCGGAGTCCAGTGCAGCTAATTCCTGTTCAATAGTTGAAGGACCGTGGTCTGGGCTGCCCGTTTCAGATCTGCAAAGACAAACAGAAGCAGACAAGGTCTAAATCACCATACCCCATATCTTCGAGGCAGCTGGTTAAATATAGCCCCATAAGTTCCTGAGCACCACCTATAGGGCCAGAAGCTGATTTTAGCTCTCGTAAGTCCAATAATGTAACCTTTAAGGTAAAAACTGTGTTAAGAGTTTATTCATGGGATGGCTATTGCTTTTAAACCTCATTTTACTAACCCATCATGGTACTGTGAGCCAGACTGAGTATTAAATGAGCTATAAATGAAACAGACAACATTTCCCATAAACAGATGCCCGTCAACTTCTTCATCCACTTTTAAACACATTAACTCCAACTTCAAAGCTGCAGTCCTCAGCAGAGATGGTGAATGCTAAGTATTGTGAAAACAGAGTCATCCTTGCATGCACTTAGCAATAGATTTATGAGTGTAACTTTATATCCCCATTGATAAAACATCCCTTTCGTCCCTTTCTTTAGTATATTCTCCCCCCTTCAGGAAATGCCATGCATAGCACACAGAGAGGAAAGTACTCTATGGGCTGTTGCCTTTAGGAGGGGAGTTAACACCCCAGTGGGGAGTAAACCTCAGAAAGGAGGCACAGAGGAGCAAAGGAAAAACATAATGGGGAAGATAAAAACACTAAGAAATAGTCTGGGTTGGTTTTTGTTTTCTATGTATTCTTTCTTAAGAGAGAAGGAAGGAGAGAAGTGACTGGGAAAGGAGACATGATGACACTAAACTGCTCAAGGGAAAAATAAGCACCGAAGGCAGCCTCACTCTCAGGCCAGCTCTAAACCAAACCCAAGACAAATATGGCCAAAACCCCCTTAACAGGCTGTGCCCCTGCTCCACTGCTGTGCTTACTGCTGTGCTCAGGTGTTAAAGCGGTTGCCTGGGAAACCTCAGAACAGTGCCTGAGATGGCCAAAACAGCAAAACCTTGAACAGTGAGAAGAGCGAGTTTGATACTCAGACATATGCACAGCTTACGATGCAGAGAACTTGCTTCACTGCTGCTTCCCTCCTGTCTCCTGGGTTCAAGTTTGCTGCCGCTGTCAGTTCCAGTTACTTCAACTGAAATAATGTGAGGCTGCTTCCACCCATCTGAGGAAACAAGCCCGCAGGTAGCCTCTTCTTATTTCTTCTATTTTGGTCGTATTTGAATATTCCTCTAAGAGGTTAAGTGGTGTCAGTGGGATAGGTGAGGATAATTTAACTACAGGCAGCATTAATGAATATTAATGCCAGCATATATCCCATTACATTATACATTTTAAAGCTGACATTTCTCTTGTCTCTTTGGGAAGAAGAAATAAGGCCTATTTCTAAATGCTGGCTAAAACAGTAAAACTGTCTTTTAAGGGACACAATTATTAGAGAAACTGCAGAACACCACCAGCAAAACACTTGTGCATGGGTATAAACCAACACCCTCAATGGCATTACTGAATCTTGACCCAGTTTTAGGCAAGGGCATGAAACATGGATTGCATCTGACCACAGACAGTGCTTTTTTGTGGCGATCTCAGAGGCGGGCTCCTGATGAAGTAGTGATTTACTCTTTGCAGTTAAAGCAAACAGCTCCAGAAATAATTTGAAGTGATAAAAATGGCAATTTTCCTTGGCATGCAGTATTCTATCAGAAGGCTGCTGACTGAGCCAATGTGTACTCGCAAGTTTGAAAATCCCTAAAAATATAGTCCTCGTCTTTTTAAAATTCAACCTCAGATTTTGTAACTTGCAGATTTCTGTGTCTGCACATGAAACTTCACATCTCTGAAATCACTGTGACAGCTCCACGCAATAGACTGCAGGCTTCTACGGCGTGATGCTGATTTATTGCCAGATCAGAACAAAAAACACTCCCAACCAAAATCCTTTCTCCTCAAAGATGAGCTGTTTTAGTTATTCAGTTCGGTTTTCTGCTTCCAGTTGAATAGAATGTGCTAGAGAAAAGAAAGAAACACGACATTGCTTTGTCTGCCACTGTCACACATTGATGATGGAAAACACAGCAGACCAAATACCACCGTGTGTGCAGTTGATACCCAGCCATTAAGGGAGTTTGTCAAACTCAAGTGTAGAACCCAAAAGCCTGAAAACTGGCAACAGTTAATGCCAGATGAACATAGGTATGAGTGTTAAACTGTTATTAAGCTCAATGACATTCTGTCATTAAGAAAGCAGAAATGAATAAGCTCCTTCCTAGGGACAAGTTATGGCCTGAATCTCAGTCACTAACATTTAGAGGTATACGATTAACAAAGTTGGCAGCCAGAGCATGTTTGCAGCTTTTATCTCTGACAAACTCCTACCAAAAAGTATCAATTAATTTTATTTAATGTTCATTCAATGTCCTCGTATTTAACAACTGCAGCCATATAAACTTTGTGTAAAGGGTAAAGGGTAAAGGACTTCTGTGCTTATCTAATTACTGTAAAAAATAAGTTCCGTTAAAATGAGACTGCTGCACTAATGGGAGTAATAAAAGTTCAGTTCCAACAGCATCAGACACTACAATGTCTGACGTACACATGTGTATATGTTTTGCCATATACACAAGAATTGCTCTTTATTAACATATAGAGCCTTGCCATATGAACAAGTCAATAACTGGAAAGATTATCAAGTCATAACAGCCTTTGCATTTCAAACTGATAATGATAAATACAACTCTCCTTATTATGTGAACAAGTGATATAAAAATCTTATCAGCACACAAAGAGAGATAGGGAAATGCAAGCCTTCGAAACAGACATAGCACAGAAAGAATGTGCATACAGAGGCAAAGCCAAGCAATCATTAAGAGATCCTCAAGTGGTCTGATCAATCATAACTTAAAGAGGGGGTAAATGTTAATAACTTTAAAGTGTTTCTTTCACCTACTTATGCATCTGACACCTTCTACTCTGGCATGAGTTTTGTCAAGGGCTCTAACTTGGAGACAATGCTCTTCATCTCCAAATTCAGAGTATCTGTTTCACCCATAAATAGTATAAAAGAGGACTTAGTTTCGTTCCTGTTTTGACATTTGGGTCTCTTCCACCACCAGCAAACACACTCTGGTGGCCCAGAGTAAACGAATTGCTTAATATGGGCAGGATGACCATGTGTGATGGCTGCAAAACCTTCTCCTTGCTTGAAAAAGAAGCTCTATTATAAAGGCATATTATTAAGTGTGGAGCAGAAGTTTCCATGGAACTCCTCCTAAGGGAAGCCAGCATGGGAAAAGATGGGGTGCTCTGATGAAATGTGCTGCAGTTGACCCAAGTAGGAAAGTAAAACCCTTTATCCAGATAGGCTGCAGTTTGGTTCCTCAACTGTCCTGGTATGCAGGGATGCTCCCTCTCATAGGTTGTGATTAAGCTCACCAGTGACTGCTGTTGGCAGCACAGCTGAGTTACCCACCCATACCAGTGGTCTAGGACAAGTCCAAAATATATATTGGATGCCCTCATTTACAGGGAAAGAGGTATATAACACGGTGAACAACTTATCTGGCTTCCAGCAGGAGTGCAGCACGTCATGGAGAGTGCTGCTCCTGATGATTTCCATATCAAAGGCTCTGACTTCATTTTAGGTGGGAATCTTGCTGCTTTTGATTTTTTTCTGTGCTTTAATGTCACCTCCATATTAATTGTCTACCATAAAAGAAGACTTGAGTGAAGAGCTCCTCCACCAAGAACAGGAACGCTATGTCCAACATACCTTTTCTTACTGTCTCTTTTTGCTGTCTTTTCTAGAACCGATCTCCGTCGCAGGTAGTCATTTTGGATTTCATTATACTTTGCAGTGTGCTCTTTGATAAGGTCGGTGGTTTTCTTGTGATGCCTCTTTACAAGGTCCTTCATTTCCTTATAGTGCTTCTTCTGAAGCTTAACAAAAGACTTCTGTTGTTTCAGCTCCTCAATGGTCTGTGCTTCCACTTCTGCAATGATGATAACAAAAGCCACTTCAATTTTCTAATAATGGATGTTTTCAACCAGAGAATGCAGGAACTGCCATTAGCAGGGATGAAACAAAGCATACTGCTTTACTGCAGGTAAGTGAAATGTGCTAGCTTAAACTGAGTAGACTTATCTGGAAATAAGCCAACTAGACTAGAACTACTGTGACAGTTCTAACTGATAGAGGAGTAAGAAGTGAGATGAAAATTTAGAACACCAAGATGTGCAGCAAAATAAACCCCTTGTATTTTCTTTCCTCAAGCCCTTTCAGGTGCAAAAGATTCCCATCAGCTCAACATATAAAACCATGACCTTATACAGATCTGAGTACAGATCTTTTTTATACTCATTGTACCAACGCTTCAAGTCTCCCTTCTCTCTGGATGGGCCACATAACCTGCTGGTGCCTAAACCCCCTTCATAAAGAGCACTTCAGCTGCCTGCTATACTGCCTGAAGGCATCTGTCCTGGTATCATCCTGGCATCTTGGGAGCAACTTCACTTTTCTTCTTCATGGAGATCCTGCATCAGAGGAGTCATGGCCATCTGACTGCCAGCCTAGCGAAGGACTGGCAGCTAAACTGATAGTGGTCTAGTGCTGTCACTCCAACAACAGCTAAGAAGGAGATCCTGCTCTGTGAACCTAGGTCACAGCTCAAGCTCAGTGCCTGCAGTCTGACCTGCATGGGCTCACCCCAAAACAGCAATTCAAAAAACCCCCCAAACCCAAAAACAAAGTCCCAGAAGATGACTTGCATGAGCTGGGGTCACAGGAAAAACAGACTGAGGAGTCCTTTCCAGACAACAGATTAACCGTATGAGGCCATCAGGTACTACCACAATCAAGGCCTGCCTCTTTCTACTGCACATGAGGGAGACTGAATAAGAGGCTATCAACACACAGGATTTCATGAGTCTTATCTGTTTTCCACACCTAAATATAGGCCTACATAAGATTTGTTCTGGCATAGGAGAGTGGCTATAAAATAAATTGAGTTAGGAGGTTTGTAATCTAACGTCAAGCTGGAAGACAGGACTCCCAGTTGGACAGCAGGGCACTATTTAACTGACAGGCCACTCTGCTTAATGTAATGTTCATTTTCAGTTTTGTAGGAGCAATGGGAGCACTGCAAGGGCAATGAAGATAAAATGGTTTCACTACTATTCATAATATTCAGAGCAAATTTAGCTTCTGTTCTCATAACGGTGCTGGTCTTTTGCTGGCATTAGATGGTAACGTTGTGCCTGTGAAACTACAATACTGGGATACTTGAAAAAGATTCCCTGTTGGCACCCAATACTGATCTCATGAAACATCCTCAAACATTTAATACCTTCAGAGCTGAGGAAGTGTCGTGGTTTGCACATTTTCCATGAGTTACTGCAGCCCCAATAGCTCAAAGAAGTGCCTAAGCCAGATGGCCTATTTCATAAAAAGTGTATTGGACAAAGAAGTGCAGCATTCATGCAGCGTAAAGTGTGTATTTCTTACCTGTGAGAACACTCTGAATAAGATCTTCTGTCTTCGCAGGTGCTTTCACCGAACCTGGAGGTAAAACAGATGACTAATTCTAATTGTTTTAAGACGAGAGCCATTATCGTGCTGCTTGACTGCATATTAAAACATGGTAGGTGACACAGGATGCACACTGACGTGGGCATTTGTTAGCCATTTGAGAAAACCCAGAAGAATAGCAACAGCAACACTGATCCTGTGAACCCACACAAAAAGAGAACCTTCCAACACCCACCTGAGCTTTGTTGTTTTTCTTCTGAGAAGGATGTTATTGAGCTCACTCATGAGTCACTGAAGTGGTATTAGGCTGACGTTAAGTACAACTGCCCTATATTATGCTGTCAGTGCGAAATTTCTGTGCACAAGATAAATCTAGCTCCTTGGAAGTCAGTTAGACCAAGCCTATGAAGACTGCAGTCGTAAAATGATAAACACTGGGGTTTAGCAAGCATTTGTGATAGGAGATATGTCAATACATATTAGAATATATAGGTATCTAGGAGTATTTTGTGTGTGCAATTAGACGTAACTACAGACATAAATCATGCATACTTGCAAAAACAATTTAAAGACATTCCTGCACTTGC
>JAOEHX010016369.1:0-24162 GCA_025448015.1 Bolborhynchus lineola | reverse complement strand
ATTATTATCCAGATTTATTTTGGAAAGATGGGACCTTTTTGGTTTTCCTTCCTTTTCTTACCTGGTGCTGGTTGGCTATGAACAACCTGAGTTGCTGGTTTCGGTGTAAGAGAGGCAGTGTAATTGACTCCATTTTCAGCTGGTGTTGGCCTAGGTTCACTGTTAGCTTCTGATGGTGCATCTCCATGGTCAATCTGGAAATACAGAGTGATTTCCATTACTCTTCCCAACTAACAGACTTCTATTATTTATTTGCAGGTCTAGATTAGCCTCCTTTTACATACGTAATATACTGCAAATGTTACATATAAATCATTCTAACAGCAAACAAACACAAAATATATCCTTAAGAGCTCTGGTAATCCAGGTGCTTCATTTTTGCAGGGTAAATTTCAAGAAGAAATAGGGCATGTATTATGCGGAAAGAGTATTTTTCTTATAAGTGGCTATAACTCATGGGGGACGTTTCTCAGTACAGTACATAAAAGCTGCACCAGATGTGAAATCTGCATTTTATTGAAAAGCATTATTTTCTGCCATAAAACCTTTCTAGAAATAACACAGAAACTGACTTGAAAATGCTACTCAAATCCCTGCTGTGAGCAAAACATGTACACAAGATTACTTTCACATTCCATAGCTACACACAGCACTACCGTTATTCACCTTTCTTACAGAACAGAGGCATGCTTTTGATTCCCAAGATCTTACATTCTTGTAATTACACTCCAAGGATAATATGTAAACAGTACCTCCATCCTGCTGCATAAATACATCTGTGGTATCCAAATATTTAAGCATTTCCCACAAGCTTTTCTTTCTCTCCAGTTTCCTAAAGGCTCAGGCTTACAGCGTGTGTTGTACTACGCATTAGACACCTTCTCATTTCCCTTGGTTTTAAGCAAGCACCCAGCACTCAGCAAAAAGAAGGTCATTCAAAGCCATTCTTATTTTGAAATGGCCAAGCCCTGCTTCCTGCTGGCCCTGCAAGGGGCCAGTTGCCATGGTGTCTCAGGGTGGTTTTGGATTTGTTCCTTCAGCTGCTCTGTTTCATCCTTTGATGGTAATCACATTACACGCAGAGGCAGGATACCACAATTGTTGGGTTTTGTCCCTTGTTTACTCCACACTTGCAAAATATCAGCCTGCACTGCATCATCAGAGGCAAAATCCATTTTGATCTAAGTGTTTTGTGCTGCTCCTGCTGCTGCTGCCTTCATCTTGGCCCTGACAACATACTGCGTATTGCAAAACTATTTCTGTCTCAGTAGCCTGTTTCTACCAAAATTATAGGAGAGAGATACTGTAGTCAGAAACATGATGCAATTGAAAACCGATGCCAACAACATCATTTATCTCAAGCAGGAATGACTGCAATAGAATAAGGAAAAACATGATCTAGCCAACATTTATGACAGTAGAATGACGTAGCTGTGGCAAAAACATGGTCATCCCCTCAATTCTCCTTAAAACATACTCTTCACAGGATGCAGGTCAGTAGTTTAATAAAAACAATGTTTGCTATACAGATCATCAACATTTAATAGAAATAAAGCTAGAATTCCTAACTTCTGGCAAGTCTGTACCCCAAAAGTCCCTGCATGGGAAAGCGGGTATTATCTTCCTTTTGGGGGACTATGCTTCATTGCAGCTTGTTGAGAAACTATTCATAAACACAGCCTGTCAGGGCTGGACATAAACCATCTGTTTTCAGAAGCTAAAGCAGAAATGTGAGACAGGATCAGGAAGTGAACAGAGAGTAATTTTCACTACATCAAGCAATCTAATCTCATTAAAAAGTACTTTCTCTTCCCATAATTCATCACACAGAATGCTAAAGTAAACACGATTGTTCCTTGGTGGAGAATATTTTTGTCTGTTTTTAAAACATGATGTAATCCAGCCTTGTAATTTATAGTTTTAATATCCACTGAAATTGGCTTATATTCCATATGTTACCATGTCTTTTGCCAGACGGTATATTTACTAAGTAGAAAGATATGTACCCACACAGGTATGTATCTATAAGGTCTATTTTTACATACACAGAGGAAAGGAGCTGTGATGTACTGGGGCTGGGAAATCTCTAAGCTAGTGTAAGCATGGTCTCCCTAGAAAAAGCATCAAATAACTGGATTCCCATTACTGCAACTTGGTGTGATCATTATGATTTGCAAAATTATGCCAGGATTTTCAGTTTAAAGAGCAGTATCAGCTGTGCCAGATGCAGCTGCTCTCCTAGAGATGTTTGTGTTTACTTTCCCTATCAAAATCATCTGATTTAACAAAGGAGCCAACTAGCTTCATTTGATTTATATCCAAGCATGCAAAACAATAGTTGCTACTTGAACGCTGCTTTATGGGTAGGAACAACAGGTCAGACGCTCTGCTGCTTCCATGTCAGACACATTATCGAGCCAGCAAGGCTTCCTGACTCCCTGGCCCTGCAGTAGGAATCAACATACGGCCCCAGGGACATCACACCAGCAAAACAGCCAAAATGCATTTCACTCTGGCTAGCTTTGACCAAGCCCTTACACACCTCTGCTGCTGTGATTGCTGGGGTGAAAAATGTGCAAGTTAGCTACATCAACTCACTTCAGGCTGCGATTAATTCACACCAAGGATCATCCTGCAAATTACTATGGTTTATTTCTCCCCTCTGTAAAGGACACCAGCCAGGGGAAGAGAAGGGAACCTTCTCTACCTGTATGCTCATAAAGGTTTACTATGAATTCAGATACCTACAGTTAAAGATGTAAACCCCACACTTGGGAGGTATTACAATGCTTTCCTTCTGGAAAAAAATACCTTTTCTAAGGCCAGGCTGAAAATCCAGAACTGACCAGAAAGTTAAGGGCAGGAATTCATATCATGACAGGAACATTGCAAACATACAGAAAAGTTGCTGTAAATTTTGTCAGTTCTTCAGCATTCTTCATTTATGCTATTACATTGATTATTAACAGGCAGTATACTTTGAACCCTAAAGAAAGGCTAATTCATTTGTTCAAAACAATCCACTATCAGGTATCTGATTTCATAACTGGTTTGCAAGAAGCCTGGGGAGCTTCTGACAAAGATGCAGCTTGAACTTCTAAGTAGCAAAGAAAACCTCTCAGTTTGCCTGTGACAAAGAACCCAGCTCAGACAAATAAATGCATGCAAGGGGAGGGAAGGAGGTGTGGGGAGGTGGGATCTGTGCTAGGAGACAGCACAGCTTAGCACACATTTACAGAGTGTAAACGAGAAACTCTACATGGGAAAACTGAATCCAGGTGCACTTGTGTGTACGTTTCTGGCAAACACACGGGTTTATTTAGCTATGTTGCCACTGAACTACTTGCAATTATTAACTGATGTGATTCTCCTGGGCCCATGTAAGTGATCCAAACAGCCAGCCTGGCTGAGTGACGAAGAAAACGCTGTCACCTCCTAATATGATTCATTACTCAGGATGGACATTTAGAAACAGGAGGCAACAATGGTGTTTAGATTCGCACCTAAAGGAGCAGTTTTGTACCTGTCTCCTGCTACTGCACCTAACTGAACATTTACGTATTTTTAGCAAACATACCATTACAATCATGGCAGTTTTCTCCTAAAAGGTATTTTTCTGCTGTTCCAAATCAGGCTGCTTTATCCTATGAGCTTTCATGACAGATGGTAGCACTACCCGAGTGCTACAATTCATCTCTCCTTCTTCCCACTTGCTTTAGAACATACTCTGTGGCAGGGATTTTCTAACTAACAAATAAGCCCGCACAGATCAGGAAAATCTGTACTTTTTCAAAAGTAAAAATGACCTCCAAGGTATTTAAAGGATTATGGTAAAAAAAGACTTTGCTATTAAAATAGAATCTCACGTGTAGAGTGTCCTAGATAAATGTCTAAGATACAATTGAGCATTTCATGGTGTCCTCATTCAGCCAAACTTGTGATGCTGCACAAAGAGTAAATTGTTGGCCACTGAATTGTAATGACTTTCACTCATCTGGTCTGCTTTGGGAATGTATTCTTGGTTACAAAATCTAGTTCAGTGATGTTTGCACATCTGAGAATTGAAGAAGACAGGCACCAGAGCTGAGGGCCGTTCAGGATTATAAAGCATTTCTCCATCTTCTCTAGAGACCTGTACCGAGCGCCTTTTGATTCACACGATGTGAACAACATCTGACAGAAGAAACCTCTGTAAAACAAGGCTGCTATTTTCAAACACTGCTACAAGACGTCCCAGTGACAGTCTGGAATTGAGACACTGAATGTCTGAATGCACAGAGTTTAACAGAAACCAAAGCCGAAGTGCCAGGACTCTCAGTTATCCTCAAAATAACATCTACGCTTTGTACGCACCACACCAATTAGACAGAAAAATAGGGTTTACAGATTAGCCCACAGGTAATCCCATATACCCAAACCACACACCTAACGACTGCAAATGTGGCTCTCATAGCTTTCAGCTAAGCTGAGACAGGCAGAACATATATTCACTCTATGATCTCCTCCCTCTTCATTTGTCTTCATAAGATCTATCAAGGGTTGGATCAGTTGACCTCCAGAGGCCCTTCCCCAACTAAATTACTGTATGCTTATACTGGGTCTCTTTAGGACATGTTTGCTAACATGGAATGTACAGAGACATCATAGTCTGAGATACATGAACATTTCTCAACAGAATAACCTCCCCAGGAACAGAGCCTGGAATTGTGGAAAATGTGTGATATTTTCAGGAAAGTTACTAACAGAGTTGTCTTTTTTGTAAGGGGAACTTCAGCATCACACTGGGAAACAACAGGCAATGACTTATTAAGATTTCATATACGACATAGCACATATCCTGCTACATAACCAGCACATACATAACCTGGTTTTTCATTCAGCTTTTGGTGTCTCTTTACCTCTGAACAGTAACTTCCTCCATACACAACATGCTGTTTGAAGTGAAACCACACACATAGCACAATGCTTCTTGCTGTAATATACCTGAGTGCCATTCTGGGTATATTTTATCTGAGATGTTTACAGGTGTTCAAGTAATCAACACATACAATTCCCAAGGACTTCCAGTATTTGTCTAAGCAAAGTAGATGCTTTTAAATACTGTAACTTATTTTGCAGAGACTCTGAAACCTCCCTTACCTCTTTCTTTACTTCTTCTTCATCCTCCAGAGTCAGTGCAGCCAGCTGCTTAGCTCTCTGCTCCATCAAGTTCACATATCTGATTGGATTGGATAAGGCCTCGATCACATCTAGAAATAATGCAAATACTTCAGTTTCAAAGCCCTTATGTCATGGTTCCAGTGCTCCTCAGGTTTTAAGAGAGACTGTGTTTTTCATACAGATCTGCTGCTGATAGGTCCTAGAAATAGCGGAGGGGAGTACACTATCATGCACAAATACTCTAACAGGAACAGTCTTTGACTTTGTGCTTGGGTCTCAAGGATGTGCATTTTCTGCACAATGTTTTACGATGGATTTTCATAGCTTACAGCATCAGCCCACCAGGATCCTGCTTCACATGAGGCACTGAGGAACACTGGCTTTCTTAAAAACTCAAACTAGCTATACATAATACAGTGTGGTCTGTAAATCTACCCTTGTTTAGGGACAATTCCATAACACAACGCTGTACATTAAGCATGGCACTTTGCTTAGGAAACCATTACATACTACTGTGTCATGTAAGCAAAGCTTCATTTGCATTTCAATGGCAAACATCCGGGGAATTTCCTCCTTTAGAGTCATACAAGGCCTACTGAAAACAAGAGCTGGCCTAATCTTAAACCTCAGGCAGATAGCTGTGAATCAGGCCACCTTGTATGAGTGATGAGACAGAAAGATCCATCAAACGCAGAGGTTTGTACGCAGGCCTGTTATCTCATTGTGGCAAGTCATCTACATCACATGCATTTTGCATTTCAATTAACTTTTATATTTCTCAGTATCAAAATGTCACAGATTTACCTGCATAAGTATCAGGTACATAGTCTTTGACCTCTATGTACACAAAGAGAGCTGGCAATGTCAAAGGTTGGTTCCTCTCATTCCTCAAACAGATGTAGTGATAGCCTGCAAAGTAAGAAACAACCAGTTCAGAGCCTAAACTCTTCCACAGCCATTTCTAATGTAATTGTGTTATCATTTGTTATTTATAGTGTGGCTCCAACTGAGCAAGCAACCCTGGGGACTTCTGGTAGGATTTACCTGAAGGGTTTCAGAGGTAAGTATACAGACAAAGGACTGTTAGAAAGGCACATGACACTGCAGCTTAAAATCATATTTTCCCTTCATTTTTACATCATGCTAAAAATTGTCATTTATACAATGATAACGCTAAAAATGATCGTTCTGATGGATTCTACTTTATTACTTTTGACTGTTCTGGTTTTTTTTTTTACCTCTTATTTAATTTCCAGATGTGACCCCTGTAGTACTCAGGAATTTGAACAGCCAAGTAAAACTGAGATGTAATAACCCATCCACAACACAGTATCTCATTTCAAAACCAGACAATGTGGCACTCTATCTACAAAAGTGTGTGCATATGAATCCTATTATGTGACCAACCTTAGAAATATATCTAAAACACAGAGTATTTTCAGGCTGTTTTGAAAGCTGGCTGTCTTGTAGGAGTGAGGACACACAATACAGTGCAGATTAGCTAAGTTAATGGCAGGGCACCACAGCTGGGGCAGCCCCAAACCCTTTCTCCCAGCCACATACCACCATCCCCTGCTTTTTCTCTTGCTCTGACAGTTTTCTGACTGTAGACAGGCAGCTCAGCAAGATAAAGCCTGGAAAAAGCAACCCTCAGAAACTGCAAAGTCTTCCATCAATTTAGCTCCCCAAAATGCCTCCCCATAAGGTCAGGTATATTAATGCCAGTTTGAAAGACAGCGATGGAAGTGCACAGGTTGGAATTGGAGGAAAGAACTTCCAGACCCAACAGACTCATATAGAATTGCAGTGCTTCAAAGCTGCATCCCCTGCTTTGCAAAGTGGTGCCCCTCACACCATGGCTGAAGCTGTTGTTCTAAGGCCTGGCCACTGAGCCACATAAATGGGTAGCATCAGGATACAAGTCATGAACAGGATGTGCCTATCTGGAGGATCCTCACTTGGTTGATGTGAACAACTCCATGTCCAAGTAATGGCTCAATCCTTGCTTTGGGAATAATGGCAATTCTGTGGATTTGTATGACAGCAGGATACACTTTTCAATAGTGTCTCAAAAAAGAGAGAAATTATGTATTTCAAAGGTTTCTCTCAGGCTCCTTCAGCAGTTTGTGCACGTTATCAGCATGCACACAAACTAAAATCAGTGTGCTGTAAACTAATGATAACTGAAGTCAAAACGGCAAAGATTAGGCCCATGGGTAAAAGGGAAGTCCGCATATGATTTAACACAGTGGCCTTTGTTCTAAAGAGCATGAGCTTAAAAGCAGCTGCATGATCAGTGCTCTGCTGAATGGACTCCGTGCTGCGGGAAGGGCAAGTGCCATGAAAGGCGACCAGCCGTGTTCGCTTTCATGAGAAGAGGGAAATCCTTCACATCTCCCTTTGTCCTCTCCAATCACCTATCTTCCTCTGCACTTTGAGGACAACTATATCCATTAAGGCAACAGAAAATGCAGCTGGAATAAAAAAGGTGAGAGTCTTCTGCTGCATTGATAAACAGACTTGGCTCATGCAAAAGCTGTGGAGATTGGCAGAGCTGGCAGAACTGAATGGGCAGGGATGCGTGGTGAAAAGCAGGGTAGAGAAAAGGTTAGGAAAAGGGAAAGAGGAGTGACAAACTGGTGAGGAAAGCCTGGAGCAGCGACATGCCCAGCAGCCACCGCCCATGGCCACGCTGTCTGCACTTCTAGTGAGGCCATGCAACCCACACCAGCTCAGACAAAACCATTTGGAGCTCTTAGAAGAGCCTACCTCAAGAGAAGGGATTGGTTTATACATCACCTGAGACCAGGTCTTCAGGAATAATGTGAACAACAGTTAGATACAGGGACACATGAGTTTTGTGCTACTGCTGGGGCTGGCTAGATAAGGTAGAGCCTAGATACAGATACTCTTCCTTTGCCAGTGCGAGTGAAGCTGGGAGCATGTTTACGGCCCATATGCTTGCCCTAATTTAGTTTCCTCCCCTCACTGGAAGAGCTGGCACTGAAGTCGAATGCTTCTCTTGCTCACAATTCCAGTGTCCCTGCATCTTTCTGAAACGTGATTTCTAACAAGTCTCTGGCCTGGAAAATAAGGGCTGAGTTTTACACATGTCAATTTTCATTGAAGTGGCCACTAATTGAAATAGAAATAATAATCTGATTTAGAAGAGAGCAGTAATGTTTTTTTTGTTTGTTTGTTTTTATTTCAGCAATGAAGATGGAAGTAATTTTGGGCTGATTTAAAGCTATTACAGAGATAAAACAGCTTGTATCTAGGTCAGTCCTTGCACGCATGTAAAAATTACATTAGGGGAGCATATCTTGCTTCCTTTCCCAGCTATCTCCAATTGTAACAAATATGATATCAAAATGGGCTGCTGCACTCTTTCCACTCAAAAGTGTGCACCTTTTAGCATAAATCTGTGAGCATTCAGTTATCTGCTGGAGACAAGAAAGTGCCAACCCAGTGAGCGTCTCTACTGCTTTATTTCTATTGGCTTTGCTGGATCCTTACGAATTGAAATGTCTGGTGAAATATGGTGTTTCCCTTTGCAGAGTTGAGATAAATTATGGAAATCTCCAGTTGCTACAAATCTGCAGAGTGGTGGCTGATTTACAGCTGCTGAGATTCTGGTTGGCTGTTTCTTTCCCCTACACAACAACTGTCTCAACAGAGAACAAGGTTTACCTGGTCGAATTGCTGAGACTGGTAATATCCGATGACCGATGAATTTCCCTCCTTCTTCATACACTGCTAGCCTCAAACATGCCAGGGAAGGCAAAACGACCTAGAAGGCAATATTGCTGTGTTATTAACTTTCTGCTCTGAATGAAACAGCTCCTCTTATAGGCCATATAGCAGAGAAAGTTCAGTTGAGCAGACAATAACAACTACACATCCATAGGAAGGTCTTACCATAAAAGAGGTCAGGGTGGGTGCACCTGTATGTCACGATAATTCTCACAGAAACATTTTTCAGTCATGAAACATTCACAGTATGTTGAACCCTACAGTTTGATCCTACATTTTCAATGTGATACAAGGGGACACATCAGCTCAACTTCAAGTCCACCTGAACACCACTGATTTCTGATCATTACTCACAGCCCTACATGTTTTTTTCCTTTGTGTTTGTGCCAATGGTATTACTTACTGACTAAGAAAAGTCACTAATAGGGAGATTAGTGTTTGAAAACTCATCAAGGAACTCAACACGCTTTGCAGAGCATGAATGTCTGAATGACACGAACCATGTCAACCCCAGTAGAATGTGCTGCAGCATACACACTGGCTAGGCTAAAAGGATTTAATTGGGCAGGATGTTTACAAGCATTGGATGCTTTCATGGCACTACATAAAAAATAAGTCCAAACAGTGAAAAAACACCCAAGAAATTGGAAAAGATGATTAAATTACTTTACTAATAGCGGAACCTTTAATATTACTTTAAAAGATGTGCAATACAATTAATTTTCTTACTTTATTACTGCAAATATACATACAAATACAGGTATTTCTAACCCAGGCACAGATATGCATTATTTCAGAACATATGCCAAAATGTACCTGGACAGTGAAAGGAAAAAGGAAAAAGAAACAAAAAAGCACCGATCCAAACCTAACAGTTTCTCTATTTATTTTCAACATTACTAAAAATAGCACTCCATGCTTCTCTGAGCACAGAGGCAGTCAGGCGTGATCGTTAACTAAATAGAGAAATGAAGTACACTAATTAGAAGTTCATTACAGAAGAAAAATGCTAGTGATGTTTCCAAACTTCAGCTCGGGCAGGCTGCCAAAGGAAAGTCATTCAGAAGGCCTGATATTCAGGGAGAAGGGCTGCACTCCCCAGAAAGCAGGGCTGCAAGTACCAATTGTGTAAACACCTCTGTGAGCTACGTTTGCTGAAGGAAATAGAAAATACATTGGTTTGCAAACACCTGGAGTCAGGATCCACTTAATCACAGGGCCCAATAAGCAAACCCCAGAGATCCTATTAAAAAACTGGCTGCAAGTGCATTGAGAAGAGCAGTAAGATGTTCACACTGCACAATCCTCAGACATACTTAGTATTTTCTGCTCCCTCAAAGTCTAAAGAACTGAATAATATTGTCCAAATCGCATGAGTACCTCAGGAGCCTATGTCTCATTTCAAGTAGATGGGATTGATGTTGTTTCATCACCTGGGTTGTATTTCTATAGCACAATGGAGCACTAAGGAGAGCTAACAGACTGCTTTCAATGTGCTAGCTTGGACAGCCAGGTTGGTTATTCACATCCTCCTGCTCACAAGATACCAGGAGGGCTGCTCAGGCAAGAAAAAACACCATGGTAATTCAACTGAACTGCTGCTGGGAGCTGTGCTTGCTCATAGTGTGGCACTGCACTGTGCCATGCAGATGAGCCTATCGACACAGAATCATAGAATAGTTAGGGTTGGAAAGGACCTGAAGATCATCTAGTTCCAACCCCCCTGCCATGGTCAGGGACAATCAAGATGACTTTAAACTCATTAACATTAGGAGCTGGCACAACTAGGTTAGCAAAATTATACCCTAAGTGGTTAACAATAAACAGTTCAAGAAATAACTATTCAAAATCTCTTTTTCTTCTTTCTAGAAAATGCAAAGTATCAGTAAACCAGAACATTATGCTATTGGACAGTGATAAATCAAGCATGATGCACTTTGGGAAGCAAGCGCTACACTGACCTTCTTAAACACAATGGTTTCTTCTTCCCAGACAGGATTAACTGCATTGCCTTGAGAGGTCTTGGTCTTCAAAGCTTTTCTTCTTGTATCCACAGGTAGGCCAAACATGTCCACTTCTACATAGGTACCCACTTTTTTATCAGAAAGAAACTGACCTGAAATGATCTAAAACCAAAACAAAGGAGGATCACTAGAGACCACTTGGAGGATTAGGAAATGAGTAGCTGAAATACAGATGGATAACTCTCATTAATGATCAGATAGTATGCATTTAAGATAAAACAAAACAAAGCCAAAACCACAAGAAACAAAACCCCACTACTGTTTAATATTGTAGACACAGCAAAACAAGTTGTGAGGCCTGGTTTCCTGTGACCCTGTGGTTCTCAATTCCCCTATGAGTGATAATGTGGCTGAGATCATGCTGCTGCCCTTCCCTCAGCAGGAATACTCATTTGGTCTCCTCCTCAATCCAGCTGCCTATTTCTACAACGCAGTAACTCTGAGAGCTCTAATTTCTATTCCAGTTTCAACAACAGGTTCAAAACCTGATGGAACAAAAGAGGTACAAAGCAGCAGAGGAACTACACACGCTTTTGACAGCAAGGGAAAAAACAAGCTAAAAAGTTGGTATTTAATAAGGTTTGCCTAAAGCAACCCTTACTCTGTTCTCAGCTGTATCTTGTGTGGGCACTGCCATTCTAACCAGCAGATTCAGCAAGTAGGTGACTTCTGAGAGCTGCCTCGTGACTCCTGGATGCTCCTTCCTGTTAAAAATGCTGTGCATCTCCTAATAGCTCTTGAATGACTTCCACCTCCATTTACTAAAATTGCAGAAGAAAAGTGCCTCTAAAACCCAGCAGGCACTGAAAGCTTCCATGATTACAGGTCACCACTAAGGGTCACTCCCACACAGGCAACTTTTTTTAGCCATGCATTGGTAAAATCAGAGTATTACCTTATTTATATCCCTCCCAGCACTGCTCTGCCTCACTTGGGTCTGCAGCCTGAGAGGAAATACTTGTCTTCTCTCAGTGAAAACAGGAGGGTATTTTGCAGGTGGATTCTATAATACAGGTGCTGTTCTAATGGAGAAGTCCATTAAAGGAATACCAGGATTTCAGAAAGTTTATGTTTTTAATACTAGAGCTGTATACCAAGTATAAATTAATGGTCCTGTCACAGCCAATGCAACCTTTCCCTCTAAACATTCAGACAAAGAGTTCTCAATTTGCAGGCTTCCTGGCAGTCCTTGAACTTCACTAGAGGTGCTTAAAAAGGAGCAAAGAAAAGCAGCTTGGCAATGAATTGCAGCTGGCATTTATGGTTCCACAGTTCTGCTGGAGAACTTAATAGGGCACCAGAAAGTGTATTTGTACTAAACAGGGTAG
Organism: Bolborhynchus lineola; assembly: GCA_025448015.1. Classification (NCBI taxonomy): domain Eukaryota; kingdom Metazoa; phylum Chordata; class Aves; order Psittaciformes; family Psittacidae; genus Bolborhynchus; species Bolborhynchus lineola. Next base: position 11,897 of record JAOEHX010016369.1, on the reverse strand, counting down.
TGTTCTATTCCAGTCCAAGCTACCGCTTCGTAACAGCGGCTTTTAAATTCAGCCCATTGTCACTAAAACCACAGCCAAACTACTCTTAAATCCATTCACTTCCCAATTATGTCTATGGAAAAGAAGATAGGCAATAAAAATACGTTTATTTTTCCTTCAATATGTAATGTGAGGCAGAGTTTAAAAATGAAATGTCACTCCATGAAATGAAATGCATCTTACTCTCTTGACTTAGGATAGCCACGTGCTAGGGCATTGCATAACAGGAATATATGTATGCTCTGACACTATAATGAGAGCATTTTCACCAGCTGCATACATACCTTGACAGACAAGGTGTTAGCTACTATTCCATCCACTATACTTTCAGTAAATGGATCAAAGTGTTTGTCTGGTCTTCTCATGAATTCTGGCTTTAACCTGTAGCCACTTTTGCCATTGTACTCATACATTCCCATGTTTATTTGCATAGACAAATCTAGGTGTTAAAAACATTGATAACAATTATGTTCTGAATAGATAATTTTTAAAAGCAATGAGATAATAACAATTCATGTAATTTCAAGCTGACTGTAATGTAAAGAGCTGTATGTCTGTTGCTTAAAGGCTTCAGATGTGATTGTGGCCATCCTCTCGCATTCTTTAGACAAGAAAAAGGCATCTTTAAGATATCTTTCAGAGCCTACTCAATAGAAAACACTTGCAATTTAAAAGAAGCCTTAACACTGAGGTGCTGAGTCCCTCAGTGTTGTACTGGTTGTGCTGCTGTACCCAACCCAGCAGAGTAGTTACATTTCGAACCCCTTCTAACATCAGGCACTGGGTGCCTGAGACTTGGTTGAAACTGGCCAAAATGGTTTTTATCCCTCTGCAGACTCCCAGCCTGTGTGAGGATTTGCTTTTCAAAGTTGTACATGGGCACAGCTGGAAAGGCAAAAGGGAATGATACCATAGCACCATGTGCCCAGAGGCAGAACATGGCGAGGACACGTCCTGGAATGCAGCATATGGAAATATTTTCATGTCTTGGAACAGACGCAGCCTCTGACAACAGCACATTCTATTTAAAAAAGGACTTGTGCACCTAGGGGACAAATGTCTTTGTTTCTTAAAACCTCACTTTTAAAGTGGAATTTTCTATCTAAGGCCCTTATGTCTTGAAGTAATGAGATTTTCAAGGGACAGGAAAAAAAATCCCTGCAAAAATCTGAGCTGCTGCTCAGTGGTAACCACTCACAAACGATGACAATGTGGAGGGCGTTGTGCATTCATATTACACTGGCTACAACATGGTAGTCACGAAAATTCCTAGCTAAAAAGCAAAAAATGGTGGTAAAGATGTGAATTAACAGCTCTGCAGTATCATTCAAGCACCAAACATCTTTGGATGCATAAAGCCTTTCCTACCTACAAATCACAAACTGTATCAGAGAAGTGGAAATGTACAAAATGCAGAGACCAGCATAACTTACCTACAGTTTGGAAGTTAAGAGCAACCATTTGGCAGCCAGCGTTCCAGAAGACTTGTGGCATGTAGTTGGAAGAATCGACACGTGTTCCCTTTGGGTAAATTCGGCTTAGCTGCATTTTGTTATATCTAAACAGTGAGTAGTTAAGATAAACAACATGTGACAGAAATCACTTTGCAGAAAGATGCAGCTGCAATATTTAAATGTGGGTGTTCTTTACAGAATGGCAGGGGGGTCCTTACTGGATTTCAGAAACCACAACACTTCCAGAGGTCCAGAATTCGGCAGGAGATATGATGAATATGGGGTAATTAAAGGTGCTGTTTGTTCCTGTATAGAGTACTCAGAATAAGCAAGGAAATAACACAGGCATATCCATTAAAGATCACATTCATAAAAGTCCATTTAAAATTATGATTATTAATTTGGGATTTTCCTAAGCTTGCATTTATAGAGGCCAATAAGCTGTAAACAGTGCATCTTCCTCTGGACTGCAGAGAGATGCTCAGGTAAGCAGGGCTCTTCTGGAATAAGCATTAGAATTGACCCCTACATACAGACAGAAATGATGAGTTTGCACTTCTTACAGCTGAGTCAATAAATCTCAGAGATGAGAACATGGTGCAGGTTATCTGTGGAAGTAGCTTTCCATTAATCTTCATTGAGGCACTATTTTATCTTGACCATTCATTCTTAACTGCAGTCATGATGAGAGATACTGAGAAACATGAGAAGGTCTACACAGAATGGTCCTTAGCTTTTCTTTAGAAGTTATTTAACCCCTCTCCCATTCTGAACCATGTAAAAAAAGAATTGTGTGGCAATAAAACAGCTCAGTGCTATCAGAACTAGAGGCACGATGAGAAAGCAAGCTTTCTCATAGGACTGCAAGAAAGCAAGTCGGCCACACTTTGACAATTTGCTCAGCATAAGACATACCACCTCATATAGGATGATAAATTTAACAGTGGGAATACAAAGTATCAGATCTCTAACATGTAGTTTATGCCTATTCCCTCTAGTCCTAGCCCACAGCACGACGACTCATGCCAGGTTTTAAATTAGCTCACCAGAACTCAGGCCAATTAATTCATCTAGAAGACAGTCAGATGTACAGATTTCATTTGGGTTCCCTATTTCCCCAGCTCCTGTCTCCAAATTTCAATAAAGCCCTGTAACAGATGTCAGATATAGAAAGGCTAAGGAAGCAGCCAAGAAAGCCAAGGATACTCCACAAATTCCACAGGAGACTTCGTCAGTTGCTCGAGCCCTTTCGTTTCCACAAAGGAAGACATTTCAAAGCTTTTGTTGCGTTCTGGAAGTTCACAGGGGAAATAAAACCAGTGACACATTAGAGCATGAAGTCATATGTGACCCACGAGCTGCAAACAGCTGGTTTAGCCTTGGTCCCTTTATCCCATCCACTGCTCACTAGCTCAGTTCACCTCGATCCCAAACAATTTACATGCAGTTGTTTGCTGCCAGCAGTAAGCTCACTCTGTACACACTCAGGAGCTCCATCCGAACTCAGCTTAGCATTGCTCAAATTAAGGGCATTGGTACTGCCTGAGATTGCTGCTGTGCCAGCTGCAGGCAGCCAAGTATCAGTGCACGGGCAGAGATCTCTCATGTTTGCTTGCAAAATACCACGCTGATGTATTTGAGAGGCAGAGCCCAAAGCTCACACCTGTGATGCAGAGGTATTGTAGCAGCTTTTGGGGGAACAGAGAGAGCCCTGCTGGATCTCTAAATTGTCTTTGCAGGCAGATGCAAGGGCTTTGAGCCAATCTGGAGCAATAATGACTAATGACTGTGTCAGATTAAACTAAGCAGTGCTCTAGCTGTGCCTACAGCGGTTCTCGTTATGTTCAGTATGTCAGGATAAGGTCACATCTGTCTCAAACAGTCATGGAATCACTGCTATCTAATGAAGCCTGAAGGTACACTCCTGTGTCCCAGCAGGTCTTCAGACCCAACCACAAATTAATATCTAACTTCTATGACCTTTTTAATTTGGTCAAACTTTCTGGCCTGGCAGCGGTGAAATCTCCTCCAAAGTTTATAACTCAGTAGGGCTAAACATTAATTGGCATATCATTTATTCCACACAAATGATACACATGATGCACAGCCTGTCACTATGCCCATACAATATGCTACAGCAGACAGCCTAAGTCAAACCCCTTCTAGCTTCAGTATTTTTTCCTTTACACTTTTGCACAGGAGATAAGGATTTCTGCAAAATAACAGCTCTGTAGATTGCCTTCAAGAAGCCAAAGCACTGAGAGGTCATATCCATTAGTTATCAGCACTGCTCTCTTTAAAAATAAGGGAAACAGTGCTGCATTGAAACATGAACTCTTCAGCCTCACCACTTCATTGAAAGCAAACAATAAGGCAGAGAAAGGCTTGCCCTTATCCGGTTTTAAAAGTACTTGTGCTGCAGTACTCCAGGGCCGGCCAGGAGGGCAGCCTGGGCAGCTCCCTGGAGTCAAACTGCGAAGCTGCAGGAGGGGGGAAAACTGAACAAAAGCAGTTGTCTTGCAGAGAGAAACAGGACAGAAACAGGTGGGCACTCTGCTTATAGGAAGCCAAAGAGGAAGCGGTGGATCCAAAGAAATAAGGAGCTAGTTTGCTTGGGCCAGTGTGAGAGGAAATTATGCTGGCAGCTTGTGAGCTACAAACTATTCTCAGTGTATGTTGAAGAGGTGGAGGATGACTCTGGTGTTCCAAAAGTGACTCTCTCCCTGTAGGAGAGGTGGGACTCTGGCTTCATTACAGTCCCTATTTCTAATTAGCAACCATTATGCTACTGCCATTATTCAGAGCTGTTATCTCCTAATGGCAAAAGATTCTTGCCATTCCCTAGAGGCTGCACTCCTACCACTCCTCTTCCTTTCCAACACGCAATATCCTCTCTCCAAACTGTTCCAGGCAGCTCATCTCCATCTCAGCTCTTTATGAAGGAGGCACTGAGATTGTTCTTATTCCATCCTTCCCCCTTACTAATGGAATATCACTAGCAACACACATACAAAGTGGGTTTTCTATACGGTGACGCTTGGATTTGTTGTAGTAATAACCTGTATCTCTCAGCCCTATCTTAAAGTAGAACATCTGTAGGAAAACAGAGCTCAGAGCTGTTAAATGATTCAGTTACTAAATGTCCAGGGCTGAGTCAAAGTCCTAATTAAAACGAGAACAATTATTTCCTTGCAGTACATGGAGAGGATTAAGAAACCTGCTCTTTGAAGAACAGACTGTGCAGGAGAGGCATTTCTCTCTCATGATACATTACACTGCACTGTCTTACCACGAGGAAGTCACTATGGAGTGGATGAACATCTCATTGAAAAACTGTCTGAAACACGTGAAAAAATACAGTTACAGATATTTGCTGTCAGAGAGATGGAAGGTAACCGGTGAGGCAACCAGGGGACTGTTACAGACCCAGTGCTATTCAATATTTTGGTTAGCAAGTTGAATGCAAGGCAGGAAAATGCACCTTGATAATGTGAGACAGACAGAAGCAGCGAGGTGCCATTGTCACCGTGGAGGCCAGGATCACAAAGAAAAACAAAGTCTGAATTAGACAACAAAATGCTGTAATATTGAAATGATGAAACACCCTTCCTTATTCCGCTCATCCTTGCTGAATTTAGTGAAGATCCAGCAGCGAGCCCAGGCCAGGACTGTGACCAGAACCCACAAGTCATGTTATCAACCGCACTGCCAGCAACATTTACCATAAGACCGCTGCTTCAAAGACCCAGCCACATTTATCACATAATGACTTTTTTGACACAAAATCCAGAAATATGAATTCGTTAACATTATGTGTTCACTGAAACAGTGATCAAAGGTCACTGTTACACTTAGCATAATGCAAGACTTAGGATAAAAACCATCAGCAGTTCTTTCATAAAGACAAAACTCAGAAAGGCATGCGAGCAGAAGGAAGCTACACAAGACAATTTCCTAACAGCTGCATCAACTTGTCCTGCTAGGATTCACATGGCTTCCTTTCCAGAAGGAATACCTCCTTCCCACTGTGCTCATGTAGCTCTCATTAGAGCTAGAGGAGATTATAAACATCCAAAGGGATACTACTATAGGCATGGTCTCTGCATGACTTTGTGAATGCTTGTGTGTATGCCTGTATAAGTACCCACATACAAATGAACACATAGATAGCCTCTTATATGCTTTATTATTCATCAAGAGCAAATGTGAAATCCTGTATACAGATAGGGACTGAGCACCAACTACCTGTCCTCTGCCAAGGCCTCCACAAATCCATGTTAAAATGCTACACACTTCTTTAACTAAAAAGCACTAAGAGCATATTGAAACCTGTCAAAACAAAGTGAAAAAGGGCAGGCAACAGCAGGGGGTTCTGCAGCAAGAAAAGAAAAGATGCAGCAGTGTTTACTGAGGATGCCACTGAGTGCATTCCTAGCAAGACATCTTCAGTAAAAGCCAGCAGGGGATGAAATTATGGCCTTTTCCATTCAATACAGAGAGGCAGGAAAGAGTAAATCTGCACACGGGGAAGGGCAGACTCTGCTTACTCTTAATCCTCTATAAGCAGAGGCAAAATAAAAAGCATTTGCTTGATCTGCAGGAATACGTATGATCACTTTCTCTAACTGCTTAAGTCATGGACAACAACGTAAGAGCACAGTTTAAAAGATGTCTTTGAAATGGCAGTGTGTTTATACTGCTGAAGGTTGATATTTAGGCTAATATGGGTTTCAAAATGAATATGGATTTATTTGGCTGAATACCAGGGAAAATTTTCTGTGTGCCTGTGTCTAACTCGCAGGGAGCCAAGCAGCATTCCTCCAGAACCTTCTTCCAAAGACTTCCTAGGTAATTTGCAGTGTAAGATGCTGCTCATGCTTAGCTTACTTACTTTTTGATACTTCAAATGACTCAAACTTCACAGGCTGAATGTAGTTCACCAGGTTAGACATCTCTTCAGTGGCCATAGCCTCACTTCCAGCAGTACCCTAGGACAGAGAAAGGAAAATGCTGCAGTTTTGAACTCTTCATGGTGGCCAGAGGCCACAAATACCAATATCCAGTCTTCTATCAACCGTGATATTCTGCACTCATCTCGGCTTAGTGAAGTCAATGTCTCACACAGGGAGCTTCACAAAGTAATGAAGAAAATTTGTTATAAAATATAAATGTTTAATTAAACTGTTGCTATTTACATTCTTATTATGTGGCTCCTAAGGAAGGGACTGAACTACCTTTACACATGCGAAGAGCTGAGCACATTCATCAGCACTGTTGGATAAATAATAAACACAGCTCTAAGTTTTTGATGTCAAGATTTCCTTACAGCAGCGCGAAGTACACCACAAGCAGGTGTCTAAACCAGCTCAGCTGTGGTGCTATTAATTCTTATTTGTGATGAATAAGATGAAATACAAATAAACGAAGCAACGATGTGCTTCCACATCGGTTAACAACCAACTTCAGAAAGTTGGTGGTGCGTTTCCCTGTGCTCTGCCTCCCTTTCTCCACTAGATGGTAGTCCCACTCCTGGTAGCACAAGCCAACCCACAACTACTGGAACGGATCCATCACAATAAACCGTATCTGCATCCTTACTTCATCCATCGACGACTTTTTACAGTCATCATCATAGTCATCATCATCATCACTCTCAATATCTGCTTCACCTGAAAAGTTTTAAGAGAAGATAATTACTTGAAGCAATAGTTACAATTACCAGAAATAAACTGAAGGAAGATGTGCAAATAGAACTGCTTAAAGGGGGTGACATGAAACACGTGGGTTTTGACACATCGCAAATCAAACACACTGTCTCAAACACACTGTCATCCATCTTCAGCACTGATAAGTTCTTATTGCCCCACCAAACAAAACTCTTCATCTGACGCTGCTGGATCGTCAGTGCTTGGAAATCATGGGGTAGGTATCAGTACTGACAGAAGAGCATTGTGGCGTGTGCAGTGTATGGGTACGGTATCACAAACTGCTCTGAAGAGATGTTTCCATGCTTGGAACACAGCCCTGGGGTTTGGGAGGTGCAAGTGCAAACTCCCTCCCTGCTGCAGGATCCCAGCAGGACCTCCATGAACGTTTTACCCGCTCCAGGAAGCCCACACAGCATGCATGGGGTGAAGAAATCACGCCTGAAAACTGATGAGATTCTCATGTGCTTTCATCGGAATCCATCTGTTCTGAGCACATCGCAATCCATGGGCTGAGGTAGCGCAGCTGGGAGGATCTGGCACAGGAGCCCAACTGCAATAGCTTGACTTCAACTACCCCACAGGCTGCCTCGGTGCCTTACGTCCAGGACCCTGATGGCATAGCTCAAATACGCCGGCTGAGGGCAGTGCAAATCAAATAATGGGAAGAAGATGCATGAGGCTCGTCCCTTCCCTGAAAACGTACGGATAGACTAAAAGGGACCAAATGAAACACGTTGTATGCCTTGCTCCCGGTCATGGTGTTCTCATCCAATTATTATGGGCAAGACACAGATTCTTTATTGTTAATTAACGAATGCCTCCCCTGACCTCCAAAGTGTTTTCATTTGGTTGCACCAGCAATTAAACCATGAAGGAATACAGCAAGCTTATCATTCTCTTTCATAACTCCTTCTGTGGGCCTGGCTGTCAGCAAGTCTACACTGTGCATCCTAAGAAGAGTCTGGAAAAGGTTTAACTTACACTGCATTCACTTATTCACACCTGTAAGGTTGACAGCTCTCCCTAAGGATCCTACTCCACAAACCTTCCAGCTTTCTTCAGCAGTGCCACTTCTCTTTTGGCAGCACTAATCCCTGTGCAGCATTCCCAAAGTCTCCAGAGACTGGCCTCAGTCTCAGCTCCCCCTGTCAAGTTAGAGTTCAATCCAAAGCCCACTGAGTCAATAAAGAAACTCCTCTTTGTCCCAGAAGGCCTTTGAATCATGCCCAGCAGGCCTCCTCTGAACACAGAGAGCACATATGAGCGTGCCTTTCACAACCAAATGATGACTACCCAGGCTCTGTTTCCTTCCAGATGCAGATGTTGAAATGTCAGCCTTTTATTCATGAACACATTTCTTCCTGAACATTTCATTGAAGAAAATAACACGATTGCTCAACAGGCTCAAAGGATGGCTCGGGGAACCTCAACACATTGCAAAGAGCCAGCTGAGCTCTCACAGGATTTGCAGTGACAATCTTTGGATGGGAAGCTTCCAATTGATTTAACCAGGCTGGCAAACCAATGCTTTGCACAGTCCATACAATGAGGGATGTGGGCAGATCTCAGCCAACTTGCACTGCTGAGGTACCAGGTAGATGAGAGCTTGTTCTTGCAAGAGGCGTCCAGGGAGGGAAGTACATCCCAGGAAAACTCCCAAGGAGATCAGACCTCATTTTCAGGTTCTGCATCAGACAGCAAAACCAGCACAAACAATACACACGAGTGCAAACAGAACAAAAATCAGCACATGTTTTAGAAAGCATGACTACATCTGCATTGCCTTTCACCCAGCAGCATGGTCCTACCCTCAAACTGAACCTTCTTTTCCCATTACACTGCTGGGACACAAAGTCACAACAAGTCTTGCCCAGACTGAGATATCTTGTACTGTGGATGCCTTCGTGCTCACCCTCCCACAGAGGTGGTGGGATCAGGCCCATGTCATCACTCCTGTCCCTTTCCAGGAGGGCACAGACACTGTGTATCATAAATGCATGTGCACTGGCACATGCAGCTGTGCTGCAGGTCAGTTCCAGTGTGTATGTGTGAGCTTGTCCAAGGGACAATTAGCTGTAATGGCATAATTACTATTTGCATGTAGATGGGACTACAAACCCAGGCCAGGCCAGGACTTCTCCATGCTATGTGGCATATAAATACAGCGAAAATAGACAGCCCTGATCCAAGAGCTTGCCCTCCAAGTATGAGAAAAGAGCTTGCTCGTGGACAAAGACAGACAGAAGAGTACCAAGATATAAAAAGATGTTGTTCCCTACTGCAATAAGATTCTGTCAACTGCTTACAGGCAGAAGAGCCCGGGAAACTTCTCTGTGGAGTACTAGGGCCATTTCAAGGATGTTTTCAAGGCACTGCCCCTACTGAGTGGGGCAGCCTGGGGAAGGCAGAAAAGTGCCCGTTGGGTAATGTAACAAGTGTACAAGGGAGGCTGAATCCCAACTGACACGTAAAGAGATTTGAAACTGTAATACTGAATGGAAGATGATCAGCAGAGAGCTGAGAATGACAAGTTAAATCCCTATTACCAAGGGTTGAGGAAACAGAGTGCTAAATATTATCCATTCTCACCATGCCTCAGCAGCATGACAGATATTGAGAGCCTAATAAAACGAAAGGTTACCCACTGCTTGAAATTCAGAGGAACTTGGTAATCTGCTCTCTCAGACCCCTTTAAAGCAACAGCCAGAATGGATTATAAATGTGGTACTTGCTGCTGCAGCTTGTTAGCTCAATAATGCTTAAGCAGCCACCAGCACCTTTTGGGGTTTTTCCCCACAGGCTGTGCAGGAAAAATGAACTTTATTCAGTTTGCTAAAACCTTTTGCTTTGTACCAGCGGGCCACAGCCTCAGCTGGCAGGCAGCAGCAACGTACCAATGCATTTACATACACCGAGGCTCAAACCTTTAATCTGGTTTTCTATTTAGGCATTGTGAAATGATGGAGCCAATCCTACCCTCTCTCTCTTTGTCTTCTCATGACTCTTTCCTGGCAGCACCCACTACTCTGAGGAAAATATCATTCTATGAATGAGAAATGACCAATTTGCTCAAACATTGAAATACTGTTCAGTTTGTGAGTTTTGGCTACTTTTTGTTTAGGCCTACAAATGTAAAATGCAGAACTGCCACCATTCCTTATGACTGTTTGGAAAACCTTGCTTATTGACTTCCCTTCATTGTGCTAAAGCAGCCAGGTTCAAGGTGCTTGTTTACCAAGACTGCAGTCTGTCTCACAAATGATGTCTCAGAATGTCTTTCATTGCTTTGCAAGCCTTGCTGTACCTTTAGGGAAAGCTTTTTCCACTGATAGACATAATACCCTCGTGAAGTTACTTCTTACATCGGTTCCATGGACATCCTTCAAGCCATTCTGCAAAGCTCATTTCAGAACTGGGTTTTTAATTAGTGCTACTTTATCACCACCACGTAGCTTTTATACAGTGTGTTTTATAAACATAACAAAAGACTGGGTTATTTGGCTTTAAATCTAGCCTCGAGCACTGTGAGATACATTGAAGCTTGTTATCAACTGAAGTACAGATCTCCATGTGTTTTGCACTGCTGTGATAAAACTCATTTGAAATCTCAAGAAGGCTAAGTCAGCCCAACTTTCTCCTGGAGATCAACAGTAATTCTGATGAGAGCTAGACAATAAAATACAAGGGTTTTAGTTATATGTTCATCTTTCTAAATGTAAAGATTATATTAAGGTTGGGGTATCGAAACACTTCATGTAAAGAAACGTGAAGAATTGGGTTTCCTTTACTGAATCTTTAATTGCATTACTCCTGCCACGCTGCAGAAATAAACTGGTGCTGAGCATAATGCTTTCACTGCTCCAGCAAGAAATTGGTACGGGTTATAAAGGAGAATAATCTTGCAGTGCTCCAGCATTACCGTTGCTGATATTGAGAAGCACATAAAGAATGAGGCAGTGAAATCAAGGGTGTCATGGTGACTGTTGAGCACTGCCAATGGAACCATGCTCTTCACTAGATCTTACCACAGTGGTCTTATAAAATGGTGAACAATTCTATATATATATCCATTTTTAAATGCTTGGAGACAGAAATGTGGAACCTGATTCACAGACAAGCTGCGTGCTCAGAGCTGTAACGCTGTAGCTGAAGCCTCTGGGTTGTGCTCTGAATACTTAAAACCTCAAAGTACTCTTGAAAACTCAGATCCTGGATGTTCCTTGTGGGTCACCCCTAAACTGTTCTTAAGCTCCCTCAGACTCTGATGTCCTTAAATTAAATTGGTTTAATATTACTTCACTCTGCACAGTTATTGTTGAGATAAATTCACTGCTATTACTCAAGGTTCATATGCAGCCTGGATACCGCCAACTGAAATTCACTGCAAGATGAGGATGCTACGTGTATCTAGGATCAGGCATTAAATGACAGAGAACGAAAAAATATTGACTAACTGCATTCTCCAAGAGAAGTATAGGTCCTGAAGGAGAAATGATGCCCAAAGGAAGGATTACCAGTAACATATTTTGGCAGTCCAGCCAAACCAAGGGACCACATCAATTTTGTAATCTCAGTTCTAGCCTTTTCTAATTTGTAAATGTTCATCTTCATAATTTACAGAAGGGGGCCTATAGGGATGCTGGGGAGGGACTCTTCATTAGGGACTGTAGTGATAGGACAAGGGGTAATGGGTTCA
>JAOEHX010016367.1:4215-22601 GCA_025448015.1 Bolborhynchus lineola | reverse complement strand
TGAGGCTCCAAAAGTCCTTGGCCAGACCAAACATCACTAAGCCATAACTAAAAACATGGGTGTTATCAGCACTGTTCTCAAGCCAAAAGTCAAAAACACAGCACTGCACCAGCTACTGAGAAGGAGAAAAATGACTGCTACTGCTGAACCCATCACAAGTAATCAATTGTGTGAGATGATGGCTAATTAATTGTACTAGTCCATACTAGATGCAGTGTTGTCCTAGGATCATCCTTTATTTCCAATCACATCAATTTCTGTAGTCTTTTACAGGTGTTTTAATAGCAGTGATACCCTGTGAAGCATCAGCAATTCAACTTTCAGTCTCTGTTGGCAGTGTGTTTGCTCCTTTAAACTGAATGTCTTGTTTGCCGGAAGGATTTAGAGAAGGGCAGAATGTGTTATTAATACGGGCGTAGAATTCATTTCGAATTGGAATGGCGGGGTTGATGTAAATGGGATGAAAAATATTTAAAATCTGATTTGGCTAAGTACAGTCCTGTTTTGGGCTTTACTGTGCAGAACCACTAGAAAAAAAGTGCATTTTTAATTGGCTTTAGGTCTAATTACCATTGTTTGTTTTGGATAACTTGGAGCCTTTTCTGTCCTTTTCCATAAGGGTGAGAAATGAAATTAATTTCTGAATCATTTGGGTTTATTGTTGAAGCTGCTGTAAAATGCTCTTTCTTCTGTGCTTGAGTCTCTTGACAATCAGTTGAGAGAGAGATGCAGATGAAGAAGAGCAGCCTCACTCATTCTTCTCACTCCTAGCAGCCTTGAACAGCTGTGGCAGCAGAGATAACAGATTAGAAGGGAGGCCAGTAAAAACAGGAAAAATAAGCAGAGGGGAAACATAGGTGTCAACCTGTCATCCAGTCCCAGAAATCAGTGGGGGGAGAATTTTTATGGAAGTTTATATTTACAGTCTAAGAGGAAATTTAAGGCCAGAGATTTCCCTTCTCAGTTTAATCCTGATGACTAGTGAGATAGCATATTCTGAGCAGGTAATATGTCTGAAGGATTTGTTTGAGACATGGTTTTTAATGTTTAGGCCTGAATTAAGGTCTTTACTTCCCAGGGAGACCTGTACAGATATAAATTCTCAAGTGGGATCTGAAGCACTGAAGATGGGATATGTGTATTGTCTTACTCATTGATGATCACTGACAATGATCACAGCAGTGTGGGAAATACAAGATGAAACCTTTTTGAGATTTTGGGCAAAAGTTTGAAAAGTTAGTGATTATTTTTAAATCGTCACTGTGTATGATAGAGAATATAGATCCAGGAATACTGGAGTGCATATTAATCCCTTGGTGGCAGCACCAACTGATATCTCATAACTAGCATCAGAAAATACTGTATTTTGATAGTTGGACAATATTTGATGATTTCAGAAGTGTAGAAGAATGTACTTGACTTGTTGGAGTGTTACTGGCAGGCTAGGACTTCACCTGTCTCCTATTTTCTCTGGTGTTTAGAATTACTTTGCCAAAGGATTTATTTCTTCCCCAGGACATATGCCACCTGTTCTGTTTTGGAAACTTGTGTTTCCTTTGACCTTTTCCCAGCCCATACTGAGAGATGAATTTATGTACCCTATAATGTGCCTTTTTACATGTGGGCATGCTTTCTCATTCTAATTGAATTCTCCATGCTTTTTGTCCTCCTCTCCTGGAGGAGTAGTTCTTTTCTTTTTGTACTTTTCCTTCAGGTTTGCCAGTATTTGGAAACTTGTTTTTTAAAATTAGGGATATTCTTATACTAGAATATAGTGACTGCAGTTGTGTGCTTTTTAATATATTAAAAAGTGTGATGCTTCCTGGAGCAACATGTATGGGTTGTCTCTGGAGATAGGGTACCAAAGGAAGAAAAAAAGACTTTGCCTGTTCTGGGAGGGCAAGTCATAGGACTCACTCTCAAATCAGACTGCTTTTGTGTTACAGTTCTTACGGTTTTGATAACTGAGCTAATGTATCCTGCTGTTCTTTTTAAAGGTGGCACTGTGAAAGAGTAGTAGAAACCTTCTAACTAAGCTGTAATAGTTGTCTTGAAATACCTTCCCCCACCCCAATGTTGGATCCAGTATATAGCAGTTTGGAAATCTGCAATCTGTAGAAAACAAAATCTGCCTTGCTAGTAACTTGGGATGGCAGGCAGGTGTATTGTCTCCATTTTCACACCAGGAGGTGCTGGTTCTTTTTGAATCACACAAGAAATACACAAACTTTATCAAGAAAGATGACTATTTTATTAATGCATTAGAAAAGGTGATAGCAAGCCACAACTTCAGTGCTTTCTGATGCTGGAGAACCTGAGTTGATGCAGCATCGGACAAACCTCCAGGCAGGCCACAGCCTAGTGCAGAGATCCTGTCCATGGTGAGGTTCCCATCATCCCCTCCCCTGAACTCTGATCAAATAATTTAAGAAAGACTTAATAAATGATAGAACTCAGCATGATTAGATATCTGTGTATGCAAATAAATGTTTCTTTGCAGTTGACAGCTTTTCTTTTTTCTTGCTTTTTTAACTAGACATTAAAGAGAGGTTCACCAACTACGTGCTGCTGTTAATTGTATGTCTAAGAAATATGGAACAGTTCTCATGGAATCCAGGTGAGTAAACTAGTAGAAAAAATTAATGCAGAATGACAAATTCCTGTGCTATCAGCAGCGGTATCTTCCAATTTGTTCCTCAATCTGAAAGATAACTAGGACATTTAATTAAGGAAATATAATTTGACAGATTCCTTAGATTCTCATTTTCTGATCCTGGCTTTCACACCAGAATGACTTGCTCCTTACTGTCAGAAGTATATGCTGTTGTGCTACAAACTTACTAGTTATGTTGCAAGTAGCATCTTAAATGATTTCTTTCCAGCTCTTCCCTTTCCTTGGTATGCATTGAGGATGAAGGCTCCCCTAGGGAATTTGAATTCATGAGGCTAATGAAATAGAAATTTGATAGATTATGTAAAAATTTCTATTCATAATTTAATATTGATTATACTTATGATTTTATATCGAATACATATTGAGTAAAATTTAGGTTTTATTAAATATCAGGTTTTACAGTTTTAAGACCTTATCTGTGTGGTGTATTTTACTTGAATGTCACTAATCTTCATAAATTTTACCTTAAGCACCTAAACCACAGGTGCTCTGCTTCATACATACTGAACATCTACTATCTGTTACATACAAAGGCTGTCTTCCTAGCAGAGATTAAACTTCACAAAACAAGGGCTTTAAAACCTGATCCTAACTGTGGTATGATTGTATAGTTCTGATAGGTTTCAAGAACAGCAGTGGAGTGAGAAATTGCAGACTACATGCAGAGTGGTGATGTAAAGTTATAGACTCTTCAGACACTTGAGGGCTTTTGACTATTGAGCAGAATTGTTGCAATTTTTATTCTGTATACTGGCATCACATTAAATAGCCTAACTTGTTTCTTCCCAACCTTCAGATCATCTCTGGGTGTTATTTCCAGATGTTTGCATGGTGGTTGCTTCAGAAATTGCAGTGGATATCGTGAAACATGCCTTTATAACAAAATTCAATGACATCACAGCTGATGTAGGTATCCTGTTTGGAATACTGAGTGCTATTTTAAGTTGTAGTTTACTTTGTTAATATGTTTGGGTTTTTTAATATTGAAGGTTATTCCAGTGCAGAAAACGTAAAAATTATGTTCAGATACAGGATAATTTTTAGGAAGGCTTGGTAACTTCCTGATGCAGTATACTTCTGAGGATCTTTATAATGTGGAACAAACACCTCTGCTTCTAAATTAGCAGCTCCAGATCCATAAATTACTGAAAGTGTTTTATAACAGTTCACATAATTACTACAATCCACATGACTGGCAGATCATTTTGTGAAGTGATCACTAGTTAAATTGACAGAAAGTTATTTGTTCTACAAGTATAGATGGAGTTTGTACCTTTTGCTGTCAGAATGGATTGTAGGTTAAAATTCAGGGTTTAGGAAAAACATTTTGTGAGTGAGGCTGCTGAACCTCTGTTGTTGCCTGTGTGTTAAAGGTGGAATCTGAGATCAGAGATACATGTTTCCACTGTCCCTGGAGCACTAATATGAAATAGGTTATGTTTGTTTCCCACTCCTGAAAATTCTTAGGCCATATGTATTATGCAGTCCTGCTTTTAAAGTAGTAGATGAGGTTACTTTTTGTGTGTTATGGGGTGATACACTGGCCATTTGTCTTGCATGTTGTGCGAGTTCAAATGTACTTGATGCATTTGTGTAGTGATGAGCTAGTATTTTTTTCACTTTTAAAACCTCTTTTGAGGAAATCAGATCAGAACTCGTAAGTGCTATCTTTTCCACTATCTCTAAAGTAACAACATTGTGCAGTGTAGAAACAAGTTTAAAGGATGTACTTAATAAGCTCCCTTATGCCAGAGGCATTTATGCATGCCCTACTTTCATATGCAGAGCGTGGAAAAGAGCAATAATGAAGTCATGATAGCCAAGAGTGTAGCATGCTTCAGTGTGTTGGAGGATGGGGCTCATGAATGACAGTTTTGCAAGATTTATTTAACAAACCTTGTATTTTTTGTAAGAAGTTCTAAAGATTTACAATTGCTAGGTCAGACTTTTTCAGAAGTTTTGAACACCTGCAGTGGAGCTGCCCTGCTGCTTATCCTTAAAATAGATGCGTTTATGTCTGAATATGCCGAACTGTTTTAAAGAGAAAGATAAGCTGCATTTATCTTCTGATACAGCTTCCTGGTTTCACAGGATCACTTGCTTAGTGTATAAATAAGCTTTCATTTGCTTAATTTGATCCCAGTCCTACCTTTCACGTAGCTTAAAACACTTATGAAATGTAGGGAAAAAGTATACGTGATTTCTCTTACTTTGTGTTTCTGATGATTCTCAAGTTTAGTAAGTGCTTTATGAAGTCTCATTCAATTCTTAAAACATAACATAGTGGTGTTTGTTGTATATATACACAAATTACCTTATCATGGAAAGATAGGCTCATGTGGTGAAAGGTGTAGTTAGATCTAAGAAAAACTGGCTTGGACTACTTCAGCCTAGCATAGATGTATTTTATTAATATTTCTCTTGCTTCTATAATGTAATAACAAATCACGCATCTGATGTGCTGGATTTTTTCCAGGTCTACAGTGAATACAGAGCCAGCCTTGCATTTGACCTTGTTAGCAGTCGACAGAAATATGTAAGCCTCAAAATAAAGGCATCTTGTTGGGTTAACTAACATAATTGTTACAGTGGGGATCATAGAATATGATACTGGATACTGGAACAAATACTTAAAGAAATACAGAGCTGTTACACTCCTACAGCACTGAAATTCTACCCTGTTTTTTAATCAGAGATAACAGGATATATTTTTATTTTTATCCAGTTGTTAAGGTCACTTCAGGCTTTATTTGATATGTTGTTGTGAAATCTTTTCCAAATACACTTATAGTCAGGGGATGGTTGTACCAGCTTCAACATTTTTGAGGTATGTGGGAAGTAATTCACCTTAACAAGATATCATTGAGATAATTTTCAGTTACTGTTCTTTTTTGCTCTATTTTAATTGGTTTGCAACAAAATACAGTATTCATCAGAAATTCATGCAATTTCTTCACCATGTGTGCAGATGTATAGGGATGGTTTTACTTTGCATGTTACTGTTGTGACATAGGTATTTATAAAACACACAAACTGCTTGTGTTTTTTGTTAGTACTGGTTTTGGGAAGGCTATTTACAGCGCACCTTTCCTGATGAGTCTGTTAACTATTAGTTAGTGCTCTGGATGAGTGCTCCACCTATTAAATGAACTTTATTATTCTAATTTATGTACTTTTCTTGGGAATGTTTAATAGCTATTGCTAGGAATGAAGTATACTTCATAAGGGAGTTAGACACCTGCAGGTACAAGTAATTTGTACATTTTTAAAAATGGTTTGTAGTTCTCAAATCTCCATTCCTTCCCCTAGGAATCTTCTGTGGAAAAATAAGTTAGCATCGTATGGCCACTGACTTTGGCATGACTTTTAATACTGCATGAAAGCTGTCATGCAAAGTGGTTGTGTTTTGGGAGTTCAAATGTAAACATATTTCCAAATTACTTTAACACAGTTATCCTGAGGCTAATTATAGATGCTCATAGAATGATCTAAAATCACTAGCATGATGGATATTTGTAATTTTATCCCTGTTATGGGTTTTTCTGTACAGTATTTCAGGATCAAAGTCAAATTAATACAAAAAGGTCTCTAAGCTAGTAATAATGTAATAATGTGCCCATGAAATATCATGATGTTTGGATTCAGTGTCCTAATTGCTCTCGATTTAGAGATTTGTATTATACTCCAGTTGCTCTTGGTTTAGAATGCTGAAGCTAATCTTGCTGGTCATGGTGGTATTACATTTTTCTCTGAGAGTACCGATAACTGCATTTGGATTTCAGAATGTGAATAGGTACGGTTTATACTGGTACGGTGTTTGTTAGCAGAGATTGATTCTTATCTAGAGAGTGTGCCAAGCTAAAATAAATTCATTCTTTTGCATAAATAGTTCATTCTTTCTCTTTTTTCTAGGCATATACAGATTATAGTGATTCGGTTTCCAGAAGGATGGGCTTCATTCCTCTTCCACTGGCTGTTTTAGTAAGTTGTGTCATTCCTATAAGTTTTTTGTCAATAAGATCTCACTTTGAGAATATATGCTTGTGAAATAGCTCATTTTGGTGTTAAGTCACGGAAATGGTGCTGAAAGGTTGAGTTAGCATTCAGTAGAATCTGTATCTCTTATTACTTATGACTTCATGAATATGTTACTGTTTATCATCCCTTCATAGAAAATCAAATATATTTTAATTTTATATCATTTATAACCACTTGGATTGTAGCAGTGGAGCTAAACTACATCTGTGCTTATTAAACATTTATTCCTTTTGGCAATTATCCTGTTCATTCAGTCGGAAGAGTCAAAGCAGCTGGTTGCCAGAAGGTTAGCAGTTGTGTACTAGTTTTAGGTTTTTCATGGGAGTCCACATGGGTTTGCTTGTAATGGTATGCTTAATGACTAAGTTTTCTTTTGTGTGAGTGAGCTGTGTGGTGTTTAGCCACCTGCCATGTTAAACGATGACAATATGGGGCACTGAGCTTCTGAGCTGTAGTGAAAAACATGATTCTGAAATAGTTAACCCTGTTACATGGACATGCTGCTATAAAATGAATCATTTCATTATTGGAATTATGTCCACATGCTGTCTGTTCTGAATTAACTATTGCAGAGTGTTTTGTGTAAATAGCTGGTCTGACTTTCCGCATACACACATGCAGACAAGCAGTAGTTACCTTAACGCTGGGGATGTGCCCTTGCTTTGCCAGCCAGGATGGTAACTCCTCATTTTCCTGGAAGAGAATCAATATGAATTAACTTAAGTGTAATTTTTTCCACAGAGATGGGGAAATATCATTGACAGACTCTGCCTAGTTTTATATAGAATTAAAAAAAAACAAACCTCCCCCCCAAAAAAACAGCACCAAAAAATAAACCAGCTGGGATCATATTCATGATTTCTTCTATAACTAGCAAAGTACGTCCAGTGAGAATTGGATTGAAATGCTTTTTTCAATTAAATTGTGTGATGGTATGATATCCCTGAGACTGATAGCTTTAAAACAAACTGAAGTGCTTTGCTAACTTGGAACCCTAACTGTGAAATACTGAAGGATACCTGAGGTTTCAGAATCATTTGTTGCTGAACCTTGGGATTCATACACCTAGCCCACAAAGCAATTCTGTGTTCAAAATGTTAGCATAGTGTGAAGCACTGATTCTGTTTTACTGCATCAGCATCTCTTGACATTTTCCACAGAAATTGTTAACTCAGCGTCCAGCCCTTGACTTCTGGGAAGGGTTGGTTTTGCTCAGTGTTTTACTCAAGCGTCAGTGGAGAAATAAACATTGCCAGACTATAGCTTTGGCAAAGCTGCAAATAAGTGCTAGTGTAATACTTACTCAAACCACAACCCTGAATAGTTAGCACTACCAGGAGGAATGTTAGAATAGATTTCCGTTAATGTAAATAATTCTACTACTTCTGTCTTGAATTTACCAAATAAGCAAGGTCTGTTAAAATATTCTAGTAATAATCGTGTGCTGTGTGTTTTAAGTGTTTAACTTTTGTCTTTAAAACAGCTCATCAGAGTCGTAACAAGCTCAATAAAAATCCAGGGAGTCTTAGCTTATGTTTGCGTTGTGCTGTTCTACTGTGGGTAAGTGAATACACACGACTGAAACGTATTTATTGTTATCTGATCAAATAGGTGAAAAAAGCTTCTTTTGGAACATCTAGATGTAAGTGCAGACACATTTTATGGTCAGTAGAGCATAAATGTAAGATGTGCTTATAAACTGAAATAGAGAGTGCAGATTGGTCCCTAAGTACTGTACCTGCATTGGGGGATCATAGCCCACAGTAAGTAACTTCAGTGACGAAAATAACTAATTGAGTAATAATTGAACAAATTTGACAGACAAGCACCATACCTCTGCATAAAGGGGGAAATTGAATTCTAAGGAATTAAACTTTCTGTGAAAAGAACAAAAAATTCAATCTGTCAACGAAAATAAGCAGTAAGTACTGCGAGCAGGTTATGAATTCTTCTCTCTGGTAGCTGAATGCGAGATTTCTTCCTGTTAGGAAACTGCTATATGAGAAAATAAAATAAATGCAAGGCTCACCTTTCTGGGAAGGATGGGGTGAGTAATTAATCTTAGGAAATATAGAATCGTGGAATGGGTTGGGGCTTTAAAGATCATATAGTTGCAACCACCCTGCCATGGGCAGGGACAGCTTCCACTGAACCAGGCTGCTCCAAGCCCTGTTCAGTCTGGCCTTGAATGTTCTATGGCAATTTGTTTTCCAAACCCAATCATTTGCAAGTATCCCTTCACTGCCACATCAGTTTATACTCGTGTTATCCTGAACTACTCACCAGTCAAAACATACTTGAGAGGCATTTGGTTGCACTTCAAATCAAGTCTAATTTGCCTGTCCTGAGGCACTTGCTGTAGACTATACAGGGATGACTAGTTTCTAGCAAAGCTGTGTACTGAACTGTGTTAGCATTTGTTGTCTCTCAGTACTTGTTGATACTGGAGTCCTAAAATTGATCATAAAGAATTGGGTGTTTCAAGTTGCTGCAACACGGAGAACCCCCCTAGGTTATTGTGGGAATATCTCTTCCAATGTCCTGCCAAGTTGTGTATGTAAATAAAGGCAGCAAGGTGGAAAGTAAAACACTTCTAGGTCTGGGGTAGTGGTCCATCAGGTACGCTATAAAGGAGAAGGCTGCTGGTTTACAGTATCTTATGAAAAGGATGGGATTACTACACAGTTTTTATGAATGGTTTGACTCATATCTCTAATCTGACCTTCATCTGCAAAACATGTAGAACTTGGTCTGGTGTGTCTAGCCCACATCAGTGTAGAGACACATCTCTTTACTGTCAGATGCTAGGACTTTTGGATATTGCATATAGGCCAAATATTAACATTACTTATATTCCTCTCCACAATACTTTGATTCCTTTCACGGCATACCACGTGCTGTGCCCATATTCTAAAACCAGCTCTTTGTAATAAGAAACCTTGGTCCATGTTGTCTTTCTGCTCCTCCCTCTCTGCTCTGACCTGGCCAGCATCAAAGTACTCTACCTCTGAACCTGCTACTGTGTAATTCCTCGCTAGCAGTGTTTTGTGGGAGGCGTTTGGCCATCTAAATAGCTGTATCAAGGACTTTTTATCTTGTTTATTCACTATTTCTTTACACAATGTGAAATGGTCACTACATCAGGCAGAAATAATCTGCCGCTGCCAAAGCTGTGCTGTGGTCTTTGGAAAGTGTCTCAGTCTTAGTACTTGAACAAGTGGATTTCCAGAGTGCTTTCTCTATTAAAGTCACACATTCATGCTGTGGTATACCAAGCTGAGCACCTTTGTTCTGCTCAGTGGCTTTTCCTTTTTACTAACATATATTTCCCTACATCTACTATTCCACTGCTTCAACCTAGTTCTGTTTCTGGCTTGGAGCATAGAGGGCAGGAAGAAGTAATGTGATTAACATGAAGGATTAAGTGCTGTTCGTTGAAGGCTTAGGTCACAAGAGTTAAATACATTTTGGTTCATTTTGTCTTAATTGAAAAGTGAGAACAGATTTTACTATAATAGTGGGTAATAGTTACAGGATTCTGAACAACTGCAAACTTACATTGTTGTTAGAAATTTGAGCCTGGTGTGAACTGGTAGAAAAGAATAAAGGAGAATCACCAGAAACTCTTGCATAATTTTCCATGAAAAGCTGGAACTGATACAGTAAAGTGTTGATTTACATCCTTTTCAGCTTCTGATCTCATAAAATCAGAGTCAGATGATGCTATAAACACCTACTCTCTTGGAACAAAAGCATAGAAAGTGTAGAAATTATGACATAAAAAGTGTTAGGGGGAAAAGAAAAAAGAATCTCAAAACTCTAAAACTCTTCAGAAATGGAGAAGAGCTTCTTAACTTTCAGAAACAAAATCTGTCCTGATAACCTAATAAAATTGAAGATAACCACAGCTTTCAACTTGTATAAAATTATATCATCTTTATGGTTGCTTGGATAGTGAAATGTTGGTTTCTTCTGAGTACTCAGTGTGGTCTGCTCTGCTCATTCTTCCATATCTCTAAATTTCTTCTCCATGTAAATGTATTGCATAAAATTCCCTTAAAAGTGCAGAGTACTTTATCTGTCTGTTTTGACAAGTTCTGGTCACATCAATGCAGTGAGAAATAGTGAAGCTGCTACTGAATTACGCTTGGGTCACTTTATGATTAAATAGTTAGACCCACTCATGAATCTGTGAATGTTCAAGTCTTCTTTTTAGGCAGTTAGTGTTATACATAATAAACACATTTTCAGAGTGGGGAATGAATTTAAGCCTGCATTTGGTTCAGTTCTGTTACATAGGTTGATTTGTATAGACAATATTTGTATTCATCCTGCAGGTAATAGATTGCTATTTCCTTGTTCTGTTGTGAGCCTTCACCTGTTTCACCTCTGCTTACACCTCTGGAATGGACATTACTCTGTGTGTCATGTAATACTAGTAATGGAACATAGATGTTGTAAAGCTCATTTGAGTTATAAATCTAAAAGCACTTGAGGGTAGATGAGACCTTCCTGTTCTTCAAATGAGAAGACAGGTATAAATGGGACTTTCAGTGATCTGCTGAAGTCTGTGTTGTAGATTAGTGATAATAGAAAAAGAATCTTCCATCAGCTGGTCTGTGCTGTGATGGTAATGCAGTGCTGCCTGTTTGGATTTGTTAATTTTTATTGACTGTCTTTTGCAGTGTGAAAAAGGACTCTTTATGATTAGCCTGTAATTTGTGAAAACTTCTGAAAAAAAAATAAACCATTAAGCATTGTATCCGAAACAGATTATTAGGAAAAGGAAATTACCTTTTGATCTTGCTATAGAAGGGATTTAATTTGTTGGCTAATCCTTCCAAGACAACAGTAACCATATGCAATTATTTTAATATGAATAATTGCAGTCTGAATAATATGCAGTTATTATAATATGCTAATGCAAATATGTAAACAAATCCTTTTTTTCAGGTTAATATCTCTGAAAGTTCTTAACAGTATTGTATTGCTGGGGAAATCATGTCAATATGTAAAGGAGGCAAAAATGGAAGAGAAATTATTCAATCCTGTCCTGACTACCACCCCAGGGAAGCCAGCTGGCAAACAGCAAAGCACGTTTAAATCTACCCAAGGTAAGGCTAACTGTCTTGTTATGTTTTCAGCTGCAATTGCTCTCAGACTAAATTTAGTATTAAACCAGATACAGGATATCATTTGCTGCACAGTAATGCTGTTGCTGGACCTTAATTGTACCATATCATGGTTGTGAACACAACCCTGTAAATGCAATAGAATTTATTGCTTTTAGTCCATGCATCATCTGTTGGTTATAAATACTCATCTCTCTGATAAAACCCTACCCTGATATGTGGAGTTGATAGAAACATCAAAACACCCACATGCTTTTGTTTGCAAATCATAATCATAGAATGGTTTGGGTTGGAATGGACCTTTAAAGATCATCTAGTTCTCTGCCGCCTCACTACACAAATCAGTAGATATTTACACATTGTCTCTGGCAGTGCTGAAGTTTAGTAAGGAAGGAGTCTATGCATTTCTTTTGGAAATTAATGTAAAATGTGGCACACAATAGGTATACTTAACCTGTAGCTGTCATGAACACGTTAACAAAAACATTTATGAAATCCAAATAGGTATTTCAGCTGGTCTGCTTGCTTCAGTTCAAGTCCATGCAGTGTGGTTTTCTCATACAGGTCTTCAGCATTAGCCGTTAATATATAACGGCAATGGGACATTATTCTGTTCCTGTGACACATCATAGAAGGAAACAGAAACCTTCATTGTTCCAGTCAACTGAATTGGATTGTATATCTTCCTCTGTGAAGAGCTCAATGACAGCCCTAGAAAACTTAACAGTGGGGCTTTTATTGTGTTCACTCTACTGCTTGCCAAAGACTTGAAAAGCCTGAAATGTAAGGTGCTTATTAGTCATGATAGTGCCTCACCAGCAATAGTAGAATTAAGAATCCGTCAGTGTTTCAGTCATAAATCTCTGTATCTCACCTGTGTCAAATCACAGGCAGAAACTTGGTGCAGACCTTTATTTTTAAATACTCAAATTCATTAAGTTGCTTCATTTCATGATGAGTGTAATATGAATTGGTCTGAATGGCTTTTACATTTCTTTAAACAACTGTCATCATGACAATGCTGCACTTAAATATGACACTTAGTAAGTTGTACTTACTTAGATTAACCCTTAAACTTACAATAAATAAGTCCTGAAGACTATTTTTAGCTGAAGCAGCAGCAATTTTACCACATCAGTCAGCAGAGATGTTTGTTCCACAAATGGAAAGATTTTGTTTGAAAAGTAGCAATCAAAAAGCTTCTCCTGACTTTTAGAATATTCTTAACTTTCATTGGTGATGAAAAAGCTCAATTTTAAATAATTTTTTGAGGGGGTTATACCTTTTAACAGCTCTTTATTTATTAGAAACCTCAATTGTGTGAAAGACTAATTTTACCTTACCCAGCTTCTCTGTGTTCGCATTATTACTGCAGAGTTCTGCAATACTGGTTAATCCCTGTGCCCCATTTACCACAGTTTTTTCAATACAGTCTCTCAACCCGTCTCTTACTAGTGTGAGGGTGAGGGAATTAACCCAGTCTACTTTCTGTCAGCTTATAATGTAAGTCAGTTCATTTTCCTTAGAGTTTCCACCTGGACCACAGACACAGTTTATTTGAAGGATAAAATCTTATACTTGGTCTTGAAGGGTGGAAGTCCTAAAGGCTGGTAATCATTTATAGGCTGAGCAGCTCTCTGGAAGCTGCTGAGTTAGAAAATACCTTTTTAATGAAGTTCCGTAATTAGCATTACTTGTCTCCTTTCTTAGTGCAAGTTTTGTACCTTTGTCTTGCATCAGACTGTGGGGAGTAGTCCATGTACCTTCAAGGAGTAGTTGGTGTACACTGAAGAGATGCTATACAGAGAGAAGTTTTTGTAGTAATTTGGGTAGTGCTGCCGTTCTGACAAATAATGTTCTCTTGGCCTGGTCTGCAGTACTCTCCGCATTAGGCAAATCTGTTCAGATTCAGTTAGAAACGATAACTTGGTCTTTATGAGGAAATAGTAAATAAGAAAAAAATACTTCCTTGTTGTTGTGCATTTTAATTCTTTAAATGTTTTAACAAAATGTGGAAATAATACAGTAATACTTACAAATATCTTGAGTTCATGGAGCTGGTGTTCAATTCTACTGAAGTAAGAGGCAGAAATAAAAATAGATATCTTTAATAGAACAGCTTTAGGAGCCAGTGCTATTAAAGTGTGTAGCAGTGCATGAGTAATTTATTAGCCATCCCTAGAGAAGACAGGTTTATTGTGCTTCTGTAGAGGATTAGACACATCTAGTTCCCACTACAGAGTTTCCTTTTCCTTATTTCAGTAGAAAATATTTGTGTGATTCACACAATGACTGTCAAAAAACTTTTTGCCTAACCCAGCAAAAATGAGCATGTAAACCAGAAGAATGCAATTTATGTCCTGACATCTGCTGCTTATGCTCTTGTTTGTTATCTGAACTTCTGCAGAATTCATTTTCTATCCTTTCCCACAGTTAGGAAAGGAAATCTGTTTTGGTAAAACTAAGAAGAGATAGTGGCTCCCACCAAGCGTTCTTCTGTCGCTTCTGCTGATTTTGTGCAGCACACTTTTTCATACTAGCTTTGGATGAATCTGGATGTCATAGGTGTGTCAGTATGACTGTGCTAAATTCATGATTATCTTTGTAATTATCTCCTGTTCCAACAGGAATTTCCACAGATGAAAATGGATCTACATCAGTTACCAGTCAACCTGTGCACCAGGAGAACTCACCGTCTTTACTTGTAACAAGCAATTCTGATCAGTTTCTGACAACTCCTGATGGAGAAGATAAAGATGTAAGCCAAGACAGTTCAGAATTAAAATACAGGTCTGCAAAGAAAGACTTGCTGGAGATAGACAGGTTTACTATTTGTGGAAACAGAATTGACTAAGATTTTTTTATTTTAATCAATGTGCTGAGGATACTGAGCTGTGGGGACAGCAGATGCTACCAGAATGGACAGTTGCCAAAAAAGGGCACATAAATATTTATTTAAAAACTTAAATTATTAATGGCAAAAATACTCATTTCTTTCTACAAGTAACTTGGCTTGGTATCTGGTCAGGTCAAGTCAGTGGTCTTTAACTTGCCTCTTGGAAAATGTGGTGGATCGTGAGTTTCTAGCCTGGTGGCAGAGCTGCAATATCACTTTTCTGGAAAATAGACTGGAAAAAAAGCATAAGCCTGTTCTGCGTTATGAAATCATGCTTCCAGAACATACTACTTGTCATGAAGGTCCCTCCAGTGTAAGGATATTCCTGGAAATGTATGCAACTTGAGCAGGAGCTTGCCTTTCCAGTTACCTTGTTTTATTAAACATCTGCCAGCAGAATCCAAAACTTGTGCTTATATCAACAAATGCGTAAAACGTTGGTACATAAAATAGTAAGTCAAGAGAGTTACTCCTGTCAACAGAAACCTTTTCAAGATGTATCTTGAAAATCTTGTAATCAGAATAAAATCTGCCTTTAAATGAAAGACTTACTGCATACTATTTTGTCCAAATACTGAACACCAAGGAAAGATCACAGTAGTGAAGGTTCTGCTTAACTGGGCAAATATGAAGCATATTCATTTCTTGTGTTGTGTGTCCTGCAAGGCAAATTATTTATCAAATTATTTATCAAATTATTTTGAAAAGATGAGGATTATTTTGTTGCTGTAGGAAAAAATAAGAAAGGGGCACTTGTATATTTTGAGGAAAGACAGTGTTAATGGCAGCAAGGAAGTGTTGTGTTGGAACTGTATGTATAGCGCTAACACAGCAGAAAACAATATTGCACTGCATTTTGGGTCTAACTCTTAATAAGAGTGACATCTGTGTATTAACATGCCTGAGAACATGCTATAAAAGCTCATACTGACAATCAGATCAGAATGATCCATTGTAATTGATTGGGTTTAGCCACACTTAAGTAGATAGACTAGATCTATGAAAAGCTTTCAAGCATTACAATGCATGTAAATTTCTGGTGTGAAATGAAGTTGTGGGAGAGCTAATGAAAGATGGTTTAGAATCCTCAGACCAAGGATGGAATGAATTTGAGCTCAAAATTTAGGCTGGAGACTTGTGTCAGAAGACACACTGTAGTAAATGATAAATTGTTGTAAAACACTGCATTAATTTCAAATGCCTTTCAGTGATTTAAGTAAGCACTTACTTCGCTTTCCAAGGTATCATAAAAGTACTTCAGTGCCGAACAAATTAAGACAAAATTTGCTCTTTGCTAATTTCATAATTTGTCAGAGTGGGAAAGCCAAAGTCTATTTGCTTTATGAACATGTGAAAGTCTAATGTATATGCTAATCCCTGAAACTTGCAGGACTACAGTAATATAACAAATGGAGACAGCTGAACAGAGTTATCACGTATCTGAGCAGACTTGGTAATGAGATTTGCCATATGGGTTAGCATGCTCTGCTCTGGTGGGAACTTGCTGCAGTCTTTCAGCCTCTCCTCTCCCATCAGGAGTAGCTGGAGGAATGGCCAAAATCTGTGGTTACTGTTCAGGGATGAGAGTAAAAAGAGGAGGACTTGTGCTGGGAAAAAATCTGAAACTCTAACTTTTGATGTATTTTATACTAATTGGAGATGTTCACACATTGAAATTCAGATTATCTGTCAATTTGGTGTATCTTATTTTTGAATTACTTAGCAATTGCTAAAGAAAGCTTGGATTTGCTTTCCTTTCTTTTCTGTTGAATGAAATTCTGTATCAATTTTATATGTGCATCTTGTGTGAAACTCAATAAAATTCAATTTTGTAATATTTGTTTAAAAAAGGACAAGTACAGTGTTGATGTTTCTTTATTCATTTTCAGAGTTGGTGAACTTGCAATGTATTTACTGTATTAAATTCTTACTTCCGTAAAGTAAGATTCTTGCAAATGTGGGGCATGAATGTGAGTAACAACTGGGTTATCAATGACTTCTGATTCATTTTGTAGCAGTTGTTTACTGCCGTTTGTAGGAGGAAGAAGGTATCAATGCCAGCCCAGTATGAATTTGCTTTTTAAAGGTAAAACCCGTGTAAATGAAAATGTCTTAAGGGAGTTGTAATTTATGTAGTCAGTTTCTACAACTGGACTCGTTACACCTACTCAGCAAAGCCAAATGTAATTGTGGTATAAGCTTAGGCATAACCTTTCCTGTGCAGCAGACAATAGTGGTGAAAGGGTAGCGGGTGACTTCACTGAAGTCAAGTCCTGCCCACATCCTCATCCTGAGGCTGGCAGCATTTGTTGCTTTGTTTTTACACTTGAACTGTGGTAACTAGGGCTAAAGCAGCATAGCTGGGCTTTGGGATATGGCCATTACACCTGTGTTTGTTGTAACTTTGTTGGTGTACAGACCACAGTAATTCCAAGGTATGCTCAAGGCACTGGTTAGAGAGGGCATTGCAAGTGCAACGCTTCCCCTTAAACTCTCTGGAAGTCTGATAGGGGCCCAACTGGGCATGAAATTTCATTGTTCTCTCACTCTAAGCTCTCTAACTGTTGTCATGGTTTTGTTTGTAATTAATAGAGATTCCTTGTCTATCTAGCAGGGCATCTTTAATGAGAGGTTGCAACTT
Organism: Bolborhynchus lineola; assembly: GCA_025448015.1. Lineage (NCBI taxonomy): Eukaryota > Metazoa > Chordata > Aves > Psittaciformes > Psittacidae > Bolborhynchus > Bolborhynchus lineola. The sequence goes on along the minus strand of JAOEHX010016367.1, from coordinate 5,220 downwards.
CTCTGGCCCGGGTGGTCCTCTTAGAACTCTTAGGTGGTGACGGGGAGCAAACCACAAATCAAACCAGAAACACCACATTTCTTGTCTGTAGATACAGTTCTTTATTTCTATAGGCTTTCTTGAAAAGATCCTCTCTTAACAATGAAAGAAGTAAGGGCATTGGAGGTTAAGCAGTGAATAAACTGAGTTCTTCAATTGATAAATCCCTCCAAAAACAGAACCAAGGTGGTTCTGATGCAAGCAATAGTATTTCAACTACAGTTACAGTTGCCAAAATGATTCTAAAAGCACACACTGAGTAGAGTGTGTATTCACAATTAATATTACTCATTATAGGGAGCATTAAAGAACAACTGTGTTTTTCATAGGATTATTTAATTAATCTTCTGAAGCCTTTCAGGTGTTCATAAGCCAAGTAGAATTTCCCCTCAAGCAAAGTAGTTTTACAGTCACGAGTACACAGTTGATTTACGTGCCTCTTCATTCAGGGTGAGTTTGTTGAAACTTTTCAACTTCATCATGGCTTTTTGTGATGCAAGCTGTTCTCTATTTAAGTATTCATTTAGCAGTCTGTAGTTCTGCAAAGTTGTTGAGGTCTCTGTTGTTAAAGCCAGTATTTGCCCAGTTGTGGCTACTGTGCCTGCTCAGCTGTTGGGCTACAATTCTGAATTAGTCTGGTGGTGGTAAGCAAAGATGACTGCAACTTATAGTACAAATGCATTCAAACTCCCTAAAACATTCACAGAATCATCATAGAGTGGTTTGGGCTGGAAGGGGCCTTAAAGCTCATCCAGTTCCAGCTCCCCTGCCACAGGCAGGGACACCTTCCACTAGTGCGGGTTGCTCCAAGCTCTGTCCACCCTGGCATTCAATGCTGCCTGGGATGGGGCAGCCATAACTTCTCTGGGCACCCTGTGCAAGTGCCTCAGCACCCTCACAGGGAAGAATTCTTCCTAATATCTAATTAGGACATTAGGAAACACTGCCTTACAAACTGGGCTGCTC
>JAOEHX010016366.1:0-19377 GCA_025448015.1 Bolborhynchus lineola | reverse complement strand
GAATTTGGAAGTGAATGTACCAGTCCTTCTAACATGGCAATGGAAAGTCAGCCAACTCTGGCTGCAGTGCTAAATGTTGATGGTGCCTCCCTCCATGGGGTGAAATTAAAAACCACATTTGTTTTGGAACAGAGGAATCACAAACACATGTGCATTTTTACACTGAGATGTAATTGTACCTTAAACCCAGATTTGTGCTTTTATGAAGAGTATTTTGTCTTTTTAAATACTCCCTTTGATCAGCTCTTCATTCAAGCAAGAGCAGTAATGAGGAGATGTATTATTTAATGAGGAGATTATGCTTTGGATGCTTGTATGTAGCTCTATGCTCCTGCCTTTCTTTTCTCTCTCTTTTTTTCCCCCCTTTTTCCAGAAATTCAGTTATTCAGCTGTTAAAGTAAATCCATTTATTTAGGCATTAAACATCCCATATCCCCTCACCACAGTTTTAAAATGTTAGTTTACAGCCATAACTCCACAAAATATAGCCACATATCACCTTCTAAACAGAAAAAAACCCACAACTCAGCCTTTCAAATCACAGCTCTGTACGCTGTAAAATCTCACTGCTTCAGGAGCTGAACACCTTCCAAAAAGGCTATGTAGAGGTAAAATGTCTCTCTTCTGAATTTCCATGAGGATACAGGTGGCTTTTCATGTATAGTTTAACACAAGAGAACTATGATGCAAAGCTTATATTTACGACTCTCCTGGGAAAAAAAAAAGAAGTGTCTGCCACCTGGAGTCCTCATGAGCATGGGCTTTGCAGGCAGCTGCCTGGTGCCAGAGAGGCCAAACTCAAGGCTTCTGCCAGCTCATGCACTTTGTTGACTGATCCCTTGTTCCTGTAGAGTGCACTTATCATGTTCTATCAACATCTCAGAAAGGAGGTCTCTGAGTTAAATAAGGTCCCGAGGAACTGAACACGTTAAAAATTCAAGATCTGGAGCTTCAATCTTAACTGATGTTTCTAAAGGGAAACAAATATCATGACTTAGAATTTAGGATGAAACAAGTGGACTTTTTTTCCCCAAGCAGGCCAAGAAATTTATCCTTTCTCAGTAACTCTCTGTTCATCCTCAGGTACAACATTCTGCAGCTAGTAAATTAATTGGCTACAATTATGTGACCTACTGGGATGAGGTCTGCGAGTCACAGAGAGACAAAGAGAAGAGAGGGGGAGATGGGAGGAGAGTTTCTAAGAGCTGTTTTAATGCATGGTTGTCAAAAATATCACTACAGCAAAACTCAGAAATATAGGGACAGACTCTTTCAATAATGGTGGAAATGTTTTGTAGGAATCCAATCATTTCCTATTTCTCCCGTTAATATAACTTACATTTAACTTCAGAGACCTGTCTTCCTTCAGCCATTGATCTCTCTGTGGTTACAGGTTCTCAGGTGAAACACTTTATCATGACCATGAAAACTATTTGCTGCTAGGTATCATCCATATACAAACGACATATGACTTCATGCTGTGCCATCAGCTGCTCTGCTAGCTGCAAATGTTTAGTCAGGGAGAGGTGACCAAAATGCACAAGTAGCATGCACTTTAATTGCAGCAGCAAACAGATCAGTAGTTGTATAATGTGTCCTGGACTTAGTCTTATCACTATCATTTCCTCCAAATCTGAGACACACAAAAAACCCACAACGACAAAAATGTGAGACTTGGTCACAGTGAAATTCCTGTTCTTTGCACAGAAATTAAATGATCATCAGGCACCAAGTGGAATAAAGTATCCTCCAATGTCCTTACTCCAGTAAAGGGAAAACAAATGGAAGTACAATTTGTGCATGACTGATATATTTCAATGTGAACCAGATATGTACATCTTTTTTTGAATCATCCAATAATGTCTACCCTCCAAACAGGGAGCTGATATTTCTTCTGTCTATTTTACTAAACCGCATGACTGTCATTGTTAACAACATTACACATCTTCATCTCAGAGACACAAGTATTTGTAGACTCCTGAAGGTACCATTTCACAAAGGATTTGATAAGAAATAAAATGCCTTATTAAATGTCCTGTCTTTAAATGTCCTGAGCAAACCTCTGGCTGCACTTGCTGAACTGGAGCACTGGATTCCCAGCGAACTTCCCACTATGGTGTAATGTGAAGTTACAAACTTAGAGAAGGTAAAAGCCACTTGAGCACTTCAAATATGCCTGTTTCGCACAACGGTAGAGCAGTGTCTGGATATTGCTACTCCTCATAACATTGGCATGAGGCTTACGGATGGACACAGCTCACAGTTGAGGTCCGATACACACTGGGATCCTGGTCAGCAAACTCTCCGTATGGGAAAATACACCAGCGTTATAGCGAAGATGACAAATGACTCTGTAAGGCAGCTGAGCAAATTCAAGTCTGCTCTGCAACACTGCCAGAGTTACATAAACATAGCTAAAATAATGCAGTGAGTCTTCAGAAACACCTTGAGATAATTTGGCTGGAGCCTCCAATGCATGGTGGCCCTCTGGGCAGTTAAGGTTATTCGTATCTTCTTTGGTTGGTCCTTACCTTGAAATATCTCAAATTCAGTGTAGCTTTATTTCTGACTTTGCTAGGTGCATGGTGTTTGGTTTGGTGTTTCAATTTAGATATACTGTCACGAATGCTGTAATGATACCCAACCTTGGTTTTGCCTCATGGGAATGTAACCAAACCCAACAGTATTTTTCAGGCTTACATCCAATCAGATGAAATGCAGTGTAAATAGGCTGAAACTAACTTTAGCTAACTATCTTCAGAATTAATAGTAAAATTTAGAAGCATCTATGCAGGGCTTAATGAGGGCTAATTTACTTATATTTGCATAACTGTACTTCTCCATGTAAGTTCATGGCACAAGCTTAATGTAACAGTCAAGGGAAAAAAGGAACATAAGATATGTCAGACTAAAGGAGAGAAAACACAGCTGCACATCTCTCCTTTTTAACATAAAGTTAAACATTTAACTTCCTGTAAGCATCATCTAACAAAGTAATCAGGAGGAGCAATTAGAAGATGAGGAAGAGGGAGAAGCCCATGGAAAGGACTGCAGGATCTGAAGTTTGCAGGTGAGCAGTAATACCATGAATTCAGTAGGTTTATCAAATAGCGATTTTTAATAAATTACCCCTTCCAAAAGGACTGGATTTAAAAAAAAATAATAATAATCAAGTGGAGAAATTCTGTACATTGATTTCTGATCAAAGATAAGCTTGAGGTGAAAATTTAACAGTTTAAAAGGTGTTTAGAGTGATACACAAGGTTTATATGTCGCAAGCTCTGTGATAAATAAATCTCAAACTTGCAACAGGAATATTACAACACCCATTGCTGGCACCTCTCACATCAAAATCAGCCCAGGGCCAAATAAATGACAGCAATGACCTAGCCTTGATATTTTTCTTTGCATTCTGCAGCAATGACATATGTGAATGTTTCCACTGTAACATTTAAGTCAAGTGAGAAGCACATTTAAAATGTCTGCTACCTTTTTTTTTCTTTTTAAAGAAAGATATGGTTATTAAGAGCAATTTTTCCTGAGCAAACACTTGCAGTCATGAAGTAGAAACCAAGGAGAATGTCAGCAGTTTAGATTTGCAACATGGGATCTCAGCTTCCTGTGTCACCTGTCCATTTGCAGTTCCACCAGTGAGTTCTTGTTAGGAGGCTGACATAAGCTCAAGTCTTCTTTCCTCTAACCCAGTGTTGCGCTGTTATTGCTCCATTAACACCACTTTTGATCTATGCCCATGGGAACAGAACATATTTACCATAGTATTAAAAATCAATCAATCAATCTGTGGTTACATGGGAAACTCTTCACCTACCTAACCCCATCTAAGAGGAAAGGGAGTTGAATCATCCCATTACATCAGGGTGTAAGAAAGGAGTATGTTAGCAGGTCAATGCCGCAAACCTTGATTTGCAGAATTCCCTAAATCTATGCACTTTCAGCAGCACCTGAGTTTGAAAACATTTGTGAAAGACAATGCATAAGATACTGCCTGGAGTTTAAGAGAGATTATACAGACAGAAAAACAGGCAAAGGCTTGCACACGAAAGTGCTGCCATGAATCTCAACACAGCTGCACAGAGCCATTTCCTCTTCCAGCCTTGCAAACCTGGTCTTAAGATGCCAGGCCTTGGCACAGCTCAGAACAGCCTCAGAGATGATCAGCATGGGTCTGGTTTTATCACCACTAGTACTGCTTTGCTTGTGTGGGTTATCCCCACCTGGCACTATTATTTCTGGTAGGTGTTCATATACCTCCTATGCTTTATGTTATCCTGAATACACTGGCCTGAAGGAAACCCACTTGTTTCCAGGGTTCAGTTTCAAGCCCTATTTTTACTTACAGAGTAGTCCAAAGAAAACTAAGTGGTGGTGGGATGCTCTCTTCAGAGTTTACTGTTGAAATATCTATTACCAGTATGAGTTTCTGTGCAACCTGAGAAACTAACTTAATGGCTCCAGAGATACACTCTCAAGCTGTGATATCTCTACACTGTGGCTTTTTGTACCTCTGAGAATGACCCAAGTAGAGGCCACAAAATGACAGGTGAGAATTAGGAATAAATATGTGTTATAAGGTCTAATTTTCCAAAATCACTTGCCTGGAGTTACTAAAAGGGGAGAAAGCAAACAACAGTCAACCCAGTAATTTGAAGTCCACAGTTTGTCACCTGAGGGAAAAAGACAGCAAGAAAAGGCAAGGCTATTAAAGCAGTTGTGCATTATCCCTGACTTGGTTTATATAAAGGAAGAACTCATTATGGCTTTAATGTTTATCTGGACAAGGTGTGGAGGGTTGTGGGAATGATAAATAGCTCAAAATAGCTGAAGATGGTATTCTGCAGCCAGAAAGAACTGCAGCTTATCTGGAAGATGGCATTTGTTCTTAGAAAGTGGTATGTTTTACGAAAATTCTCAATTAAATAGTTATGCACACACTTATTATTGTAATTCAGCAGGATTGCTGGCAACCAATTCCCCAGCTGCCAAATTCTCAGCCCTGTGCTAACAAAGTGTTCAAGTGTGAGCATTTTAAACAGTTGCAGCATTGGATTTAAATAACGGATAAGACCTGTGATGGCCTTTTGCATGGAGGTGAAATTTCAACAGATGAGTCCCCCACTGAATTCAATAGTTGTTGTTCAGGATCTGTCATTGCTCATTGATTCCATGGGATTTCTGTTTAATTTAGAGGCTCATAAACCTTTCAAGATGCATGCACAGAGGTTCCTTCATGTGGCCATGAAAAACCCTGAGCAAATAATTATATATTTACAAAATGTTTCTGCAAACAAGATCTGACTTATCTCAGTTCTTTTCTGCTTTCCCAGAGCTACATATTATTAAAGGAAGCCTACAAGTTTTAAATTGGAAAAAATAAAAATTCTTTATGTTTCAGTGATTCCAGGACAGTAATCATGTACCATGACCTCTTTCATCTATACACTCCTCAGTTTTTTTAGATTCTGTCAGGATACTGCTGATGATAGGGCTAAATAAAGTACTTCTCTTTCCAATTCTGTGGGCCAAGGGTTTAGTGCGATGTTACAGCTGAGCCTAAGCAGCTGTCTTGCATGTCCCTGCTGCTCTCTGCCCTTGGCTGTATGGTCCCAGCCTTCCTGGCACACATGCCAAGACTTTGCTGACCTCTTGGTGAGCTACTTCACAGTGTTAAAGCAGTGGAAAATTATCCTCCTTCTCAAAGAAAGTGATTGGTGTTCTGCCAATTTTCGTAGTGCAAAAGAAAAGGTGGAAGTGTGCATATGGGATGAGAAGTATGAGAGAAAAATATATCTTCCAAGACCAACTAGAAATTATATTGGATTAACTGCAGTTTAAATTATCTTCAAATATTCAATATTTAACATTAATGCTAATAATATTAATATTAATAAATACTAACAATATAAATACACACTATTACAATATTTCAAGTTTTTTGGCTCATCCATGAGATCTGTTTCTGTGCTAACCAAAATTCCCAAATGTTTTCTTTTCCAAATATTTGGTCATTTCCAATGGATGTCAGATAACAAAAAAACTTAGATTAATTATTCCCTCCATCCTATATTAATCATCAGCTTGTACAAACAGATAAAACAGAAAAATAAGGATTATACCTCCTGCAAAGAATACAGGAAAGATACACCACATCCTATCAGATGCATATTATAAATAGAGAGGACAGAAATCAATCATGGAGGAAGGCAGAGAAATTAAGTATAATGCTGGCATCTGATGGAAGAGCTGCCTGAAAAAAAAAATGGCAAAAAAAGGCATATATGCAAATCAAATTCTTAGAGTCATTTTTACAGTCAGTATTGTCTACAACCTACAGAACCCTGCTAGGTCCACTGGGATAACTTTTGATATCCCATCATGAAGCAGAACACTGATGTTTGCTCATTAATGAATAGAAGTACAAGTACATACATTTCTCTGCAGAAGTGCAGGAGTGTTCAGGAAAGACCAATTAAATAGATCTTAATTTAGAAACTACCTTCACCAATCTGTAATCCAACTCTAACTGTAGTAAGTAACAGAATTCAACTGAAATTTAATCAGCAGAATGAACATTGCTAACATCTTAGAGTTAATTAGGGTAATAACTACTGAAGAAACAGATTTGCTGCATTGAGGAGAAGTTGCTATGGTATTCCCATATATATTTGAGAAAGCAATTAAAAAATCCTCTGATGTACAGAAATAGCCACAGATTAATGGAAAGTTAAAAGGGCAATGCATCAGAATGTAGGAGCAATCCTGGGCCACCCCAGTTCAACTGTTTTTTTCTTTCCTAAGGTCTTTCTTCAGATCAGTCCCAGATGATGTGGCTTCAGGCTGCCTGAATGTACCACACAGAGACCCAAGGATGAAGGATGTGGTTATCCTCTGTTCATAGGTTGGTGCGAGGGAGTGATTTTTACTGTTAGAGAGATGTCAGGACTGGGAATGAGGAGTATTTGGTGGGCAGAAAGAAAAAAGTATTTAGAAGGAAATGGCAGCACCAAGGTCTGGTCTCACTGACTTGCATAGGAGAAGGTTTAAGATATTTTGGAGAACCTGACTGACAAGTCATATAACTTTTGTCACTTGTGACAAAATATCTGCAACTCTTTTGACTTGTATAGTTTTCAAATAGGCAATCTCTGAGACAAAGGCTGACATCTAGGCTAGGGCGCAGGGGGCCAGGTCTGAAATTAGAGAGATAAAAACATTAATTCAATACCAGCAGCTAAACAGAACAGTAGGAGTCTACACAGGCTGAGGAATAGGGAGAGGGGAAGAGAAGGAAAGTTACAGAAAGACACAATTCCAATAAAGAGTATGCAGTCAGTAAATTTAAAAGCAGTGAGAAGCCAAGGAGGATTTAAATGGAGGGGTGAAATGCTTCAGTGATCTTGTAAGAATGGCTCTTTAAGAGCCAGATTGCAGCCAACTTGGTGTAACCTTGAAGAAAAGAGACAGGAAGCCAAGTTTGTAGACAATTAGTTGCACACAAAAGATGGATGGAGAGGCTGGCAGGATCAAGGACTTCCCATTTATATGTAGTTGCACCAAGATGTAGGAGGCTAAGTGGGGTGACTAAGCAATGGCCATGCCTAGTGACAGTGGTAGTGATATCACATGTCGACATATTCCACTTAAACACAATTTTAGCAGAGCTGGATCTACTTCACCTTCAACATAATCCTGTTGTTGGAAATAAAGAGATTATGCAAGAACATCACTGTTAGAAGCACTACTTCAGCTCAAATCTGTCTCTCCAAGTATCTCCATTCTGTGTTTAAAAGTGCTGAGATAAGTAGAGAAGCTGTAACAGAACTTGTATTTACTCCTTCCTCCACTCTCACACATTGTGGCTTCTTCACCCAAAGCAAGAGATGAAGAACAGAGAACTTGGAAGACGAGAATGAGATAGATCTTTGCTTCTTAGGATACATAGGATTTTTTTTTCTGTTCTGCCTGATTTTGTTGCTGTGACATTAGGGAAGAAATGATCTCCTCACAGAAAGACTGTGACCCAAATTTCCTGCACAATATTTTTCCAATATATCTCAAGAGAGAAATATAAGAGTCTATGATTTGTGCATCTAAAGATTATAAAAGCAAAATGTTGATACTTAGCAATAAAAAGGACTGTTTCTTAGCATAACATCTCAGTATCTAACTTTCAGGATATTTCTCTGTTGACAGTGAGCCACTATAGTGAGCCGCTATAGCGAGCTGCTATAGCTAATAGCCTCAGATAATCATGAGGAAAAGAGATAAACCACCTTCAAGAAGATCAGGCATCATTTAATTACAACATGCACTCAAAAGGTTGAGAAGCTACTAAATCTTCCACTTCATTAATGAAACACTGTCCTCAACTTGAAAATGCTTATATTTGCAAATACTTGTAGTGAATGTGAGATAACAAATCATTTCTAGGCATATATTGTGGAATATTTCAATAAACGCCCTGCTACAAGCACTAATTTACTCAACAAGAATTCTTGCTGTGTTTAAGGCTAAAAAGGTGGTACACGATGTCCTGTTTCCTGCTGCATGCCTGCATGCAGCAGCCCCAGTTCAAGTCAGCCAAAGGAAACCTGTGCACTGAAGCAAGAATCATGCAGGACTGCAAGACAAAAACAGATCCTGCATCACCTTCAGCTGCAGAGATCTGCGTGAGCAGCTTTTACATGCAATAAAAAGAAAAATGGGTGATGGAGAGAGCTCTAACCTGTATTTTTCAACAATTTGTTCTGGACAGTAGAGGTTGTCAGAGGGGACTTCAGTTTATTTGGAAGCTGCCTCCAAAATATTATAAGTGACCAGTGATAGACTCAGCTGTAGATGAGACAACCAGTATGTATTTAGCATAGCCTGTTTGATGCATGTTTGCTACAAATAACTGGTTTTATATGTCCTCTAAGCAGTAGCTACAATAATAGATACTATACACAGTGGAGATGCAGAAATACACAATGCAGTGCTCTCTCGATGGCAGAAAATTGAGTGGAAAAAAGGTTTGTGTTATCAAATGTCTTGGTAATGTATGTAAGAATGAACCATATTTTGATGAAATGAAGAACTTATGTAGGATGATAGTGGTTTTGTGTTTTCATCCTAAATGTGAAAGAAAGTGCAAGACCGTCATAAACTTGCATAGAGTTCCTTTTTCAAGAGCCTGTGTTCACAAATTAGAATGGCAGTTCAAGCTTAAACATTCTAAATCTTGCTTTCATTTGTATGAGTCAAAAATCTCAGTGCAAATCTGATGTCATGCAAATTTCTTTTAATCACCCTGAGAAAAATGGGTCACTTTTTTGTTGTTGTTTCAACCTCATCTAAAGAATAATTAAACAATTGTTTCTATCTATTTCTCCCCGTGTTTAAGTGCTGACAGTGTGCAAATTATTCTCAACAAAAAAAAAGAACTTAAAGCCCTAAATCGAAGCAGATGGCAAAACTGAAAAAAAAACCCCAAATTATTTATAAAATCAGGACAACAGTTTACAGATCCTGGTGGGATGAATTAACTCTTCCCCTGATAAACTAGGTCCTTAAAGAAATAATACACAGAATTAGTTTTTCCATTTATCTTCCCATTCGCCGTTTTCCTTACTTGGAATATAAGAAAACTGCCTTTCGGGGGAGCCCCACAGATCCGGCCCAGCTGCTTCCCTCCGCAGGCGCCCGGAGGAAGATGAGCGACCTGCAAATTCCCAAAGCAGCACTACCTCCCTCAGCCCCGCTTCAGGAGAGCCCCAGGGTCTCTCCTGGCTTCAGGAACTATCTCATCCCAAGTCAGCTCTACAACGCCACCACCTAGTGGAAATCAAGCTATTTTCTTTCCCCAAGTACAACTGCTACTGAGGAATTTTATACTCGTGATAATAGTTGAGTGGCACTTTTATGAAGGAGAATAAACCATAGAGAATCACTGTGCCTTAATTTTTATTAGCTGTTTCAGTTCGCCAGACTGTGGTGGTTTGAGATATTTGGTGAGAGGGTGCTGAGAAATGGAAGAGAAAATAAATAGAGGAAGAACACAGTGTTAGGGAGAAAATACAAAAAGAGAGCATGAAGAGAAAAACAGAGCATGATCGTGTTGGTGGTTAAGCCCATATTAAACTCCCAGGTGGGTTTCCTAAATAAGAATAGCTAAATGCACGGCTGGGGATCAGCAGGGCACCTGGGAATGCTTGGTGCTCTTAGGATGAGGGCAAGACTTCCACTCGTCTCCACCTCTTTTTGGTAGCAGGATCCAGCATCAGCCAGGTAACAGCACCGAAGCTTTTGCCCCTCTGGGCTCTTTTCAACAGTAGCTGTACAGAGAGCTACTGAGTAATCCCATGGGGTCCAAAACCAGGGCTCAATGCAATCCCCACCACTCTGAACTTGCAGGGAGGGGAAGGGAAAGATGAAAAGATGAGTCGTTGGTGGATTTTATGTTTTCTTTAATCCTGCTTGGTTTTCAAAGATGATTGCAGCCAAACTATGCCACTCTTCTGCACAGAACATCATCTTCCACTAATTTTCCCTCTAGCTGTTTTGCTAAAGATGTAAAGCAGTAAACAAAGATTCCTGGAGAACTGAGAATACTTTTAAATTAACCTTTAAAATGGATACTTCATTTTAAAATCATACATAGATGTATATTGCTTTCTATTATATATTTGCATATATAATCTCTTGTCGATTGTTTTCTGGTTTGGTTTTACTGGGTGTGTTTTTCTGATCATGTTACACTGTTTTGCTGTCCTTCTGATGGAATACTTTAGAAACTCTAAGATCTGCTCTGTAGGAAGTGAGAAGCAGCTCTACAAACAAGATTTGCACCTGCACTCTCCTCAAAAATTGTTTTTGCTGTTTGGAGTTTGCGTGTTTGTGATTAAAAAGACTTGCAGCGTTTTTTGAAAGTCTTTAGGTTGAATGACTTTGCTTTAAGTGCTGATAAACTTTATGGCAATATTTAGGTGAAAAGGACTAAAATTGCTGGAGTGTCAATTGAAAGGTATTAGTTTAAAAGACACAGTTCCTTAAGCAGAATTTGAACAACTGCCAAACACAACAAACTCCTCATTTGAACTGAAGCCTTCACAGCTGGATAACCACCGTCATCCTGATTTCAGGCAGTGGCAAAGGACCACGTGTGTTTTCTCACACTCACCGGTGCTACCTCGGCCCTCCGGGAAATAGGACGGTCCCCGTGAAAAAAAAGATGAGCTCAGAGTTCAGGTGTAAGGTGGCTAGATGGCAGCAGAGCCCCAAGACAGCAGCAGCGGTGGCTGCATATCAAGCATCTTACTGGGGATACATTTCCGAGGGACACGCAGCTCAGTTGGTGGAGAAATGACAGAAAGAGTGAGCTGTCTGCGATTTGACACATTTGGGAACGCTAAAAACAGGAACAAAGAATTTGTGTTCTGTTCCAGTTTCACATAAATTCCCGGCTCTCACCAGGTTATTGCTGACAGCAAAGCTGGAGAAGTTGCATGGTAACAAAGGAAGGAAACCAACTGAAAAGTCTATTTATATGAGAAATTATGGTTTATTTGCATAAGATGAATCAAATTTTAATATTTCAATGCCCTTTGTGGAAAAGTAGATTAGTGGACCATATCCTTGGACTGATATTCATAGACAGGCAAAATACAACTAAACTGCCAGCCAACTAAGCCCCATGCAGCCACTTGCTCACTGCCCCCAGTGGGATGGGGAAGAGCTTTGGAAAGGTAAAAGTGAGAAAACTCATGGGTTGAGATGAAGACAGTTTAACAGCTAAAGCAAAAGCTGTGCACAGAAACAAAACAAAACAAGGAATTCATTCACCACTTCCCATTGCAGGTCATCCCTAGGAGATGACATCCCCAGGAAAGCAGAGCTTCACCACATATCATGGTGACTTGGAAGACAAACGCCATCACTCCAAACATCCCTCCCCTTCCTTCTTCTCCCAGCTTTATATGCCGAGCATGATGTCCTACAGTATGAGATACACCCTGGGTCAGTTGGGTTCAGCTGCCCTGGCTGTGTCTGCTCTAACTCCTTGTGCACCCTCAGCTTCCTCACTGGTGGCAGGTGTGAGGAGCAGTGAGGGCCTTGACTCTGGGCAAGCACTGCTCAGCAGTAAGGAAACATCCGTGTTATTAACACTGATTCCAGCACAAATCCAAAACACAGTCCCACACCAGCTACTTGGAAGAAAATTAACTCTATCCCAGTCAAAACCAGCACACAAACCCTGCCAAAATTCTCTGTATGACTTTGCCACTGTGTCTCTACGGCAACCTGGGAAGATCCTGGATCTCTTCATTTCCCAGCTTTCACCTGCAGTTCCCAGCTTTTTGTCAAGCACTTTGACATGCTGAGTTACTGGCATTACATAAGTGATGGTGAGTAATTGCAATAGACTTTATAGTCTTTAATGAGGTACAATCTGTTCAGCAGTGAAAATGAATTAACTAGATCTAAAATTTCAACTTTAGTCACGTGTAGAACCAGGTTAGCCCAGCAACTCAGTTCTGGTTCACTGTTGTTTGTTCCTATGGAGAATAAATCACTTGGTAAAGGTCTGTATAAAATAAAATAATGAAAGAGGGCATTTCACATAGTGGTATAAGAAAGACTTCACTTAACATGGTTCTGCAGCAGTGCCTGAGGTCACATGGCCATAAAATTCCTGACAATTTTTCAAGAAAATTTTTTCTGAAATTTCCAAATTCCAAAAGTACTGAATAAATATCTGAGAAAATAAAACCAGATTACATCCTGAGTATGAAACTAAGTGCTCTGTCATCAGCTGCATACAAGATTATACAGGTGTCAACAGGTGACGAAAACTTACAGTGTTGGCATAAGTTTTAATGAAGCACAGAGGAACACTTTAAAAACAGAATTGATTTTTAAGATGTGGGTTAAGCTCATATTTTTATGATCCTGTTCATATGCAAGTAGTTATGTTGAGGAAGGCATAAAAATGTAAGGGTAAAAGATGATCTGCAAGGAGAGATATCTTTTATTAGATCAAACAGATAAGTTTTCGAGCATAACAGCTCTTCATTAAATAGGTAGTTCTTCTTGGTTCTTAAATATTGCAGTGTGGTATGTTCACATTACCAGCTGTTTCTCCGTGTATAACCTCAAATTATCTATTTGCATCTCTCCACCTCCCCTGTGTCAGCCACGTCAATGATATGCAAATGGTAGCTAGAAGTGGAGAAAATTTCCTAGTAAACAAACTTGTGTATCCATGAATATTCACACATGTGCCACTGCCTTTAGTGGAAGCACCTTTTTAAAACCATCTTTGCCCTTCTTTAGACACTGCATGTTGAGATGCATTTTTAGGTGCAGGTGCCAAAGTGTTTAAATAAAAAACGCAAAGCTTTTTGAGTATTGACTGACCTTTGGTCGAAAAGCACAGAAAGATGACAGCTCTGGTCAGAAAAACAGAAAAGCCACCCATGAGCACATGTCTCTGAGCTCTCACAAATCTCAGGTTCATTTAGGATTATGCAACATTTCTGACAAATGAAACCTTAAATATTTATGGGATAGGGAATTCTTGTAATACAGCTGACTAGGAAATGCGTATATGAGACTGCTGGTCTCATATACGCCTACCAAAACCATCAGAGAATAAAAGTCAAGGAGCCTAAAGAACTGACTTAGATTTAACCACCAGTAACAGACAGGAATCAGACCTGTAGGCACCAGGCTTTGTGCAACACTGTTAGTTACTGGCTTACTGAGAACAAAACTGGGTTGCTATTTTTAAACAACACTGCCTTTTGCCAACTGTTCAACTGTTTAATCTATTAGACCCTGATTTTCTCCTTGTGGAGCTTTAACTCCTGAGAGTTTTGTTAAAGATAAGACTCTTAAAGGTAAAGTTTAAACTTATTATTTTAATAGATGAAAACATATAGCTTTCCTTATTGGGCATTCCTATTGGGTGTAGCATGTGTTTGTCACTGAAAGTAATCAAACAGTATTATTTTAAACCACAAAAGGGAAGAGATGATGTAAGAAAAGCACAAGCAGCCAAACCTTGTCTTATGTCAAGAAACTGAGATTTGGCTCTGTATTCCCAAATCAAGTCGGTGGGGATGTATTTGACAATGTTTTTGAATAACCCAGTAAGCTCCAATTTAATATGAATAAAGCCACTGGAATCAAAAGTGATGAAGCAGAAGTTAAATATTTGGAACAGACCTTGATACATTGAGAACAAGTGCCCATTCATTTAAAATCAGTATAAAACCAGTGAGCCCAGTTGTAATTTCATTTGCTTTGGATTAGCTCTGGAATAACTCCACAGAGGTCAACGGAATGATACTGGTATTAAATAAAGGACAAGAAATCAGCCTCATGTTGAGCTGTGGTCTGTTTGAAATGCATTTCTACCATTTCATCTGTAAGCTGGATGATCTGTGTTTCTTGCAAAGGAATTTACAATGTTGTAAAGGTTTCGCGTACCATTAAACAGGAACACAATAAACAATATTAATCTTGTAGGCTGAAGTAATTTTAAGCCATTTATGAGGGAAAAAGTACTTTCTCCTTAAAAGAATTTTGACAGTTAGAGAAGGTGTTTCTAGTGGAAAAAGGCTTTTTGTTTTGGTTGGTTTTGGGTTTTTTTTTGTTTTGTTCTTATTTTATATATGTAAAAATAACATTATTTTGCCCTCAGATGACATCCCTTTCATTTCATACAATGATTGCCCTTCTGAAGCAATATTTAAATCAGTTGAACCATGCAAACAAGCAACAACCTTGTGCACCTTGCCTAAATGTTCATGGTCACATTCACAAAGGGATGCTAGAGCAGCTTCATTTTTAACAGAACTTAATGATCACTTTGTACAGACCTGATGTCAGGAAAGAGGTAATTTGTTAAAGTGAGATAAGGTTCCCTGGCATACTTGCCAAACAGATGGAATTTGTGTTTGTTTGAAATCTTCAGATTAAGGTAAGTTTATCTAGAATAGAGACTGATTTGCCAATTTGCCTTTAACATATAATAGAAACACAATCAAGGTAGCTGCAGAGAAGAGTGAACTCAAGCCCTCTTGTAAAAAAGCACTAATCATTGCCAGTGATTATTTGTGATATAAATAATTCACAGATTCACAAGATTTTTGCATTAAAAATAAGTACACTACTTCTCTTCTTCCCTCTCCTATCCTTACTTCTTTCTTCGTCCCCTCTGCCGACTGCTGAGCTCACTCAAATGAGCCTGACAATGACATCCCAGGAAAGTACCTAGGAGTATTTGGAAAGATGGAGCAGCAGGCAAACCTCAGTGCTATTACACAGCCTAGAAATGGGCCACTGAGTGCTATACAGGGATAAAGCCAATTGTAAAGCCTAACTCACCATCCAAATGTTAGGAAGAAATCACTCTTGTGTTAAGTAGTGTGAAGTTGTAGAGGTGTTATATGACCAATGAAATCCTCCAGAACTAGAAAATGTAACACACACGCAAAAAAATCTCTGGTAGATTCATATTCCAGAGCAATTTTTAATCTCTACATAAAAAGGTAGAATACCACTTTGCAACATCATATAAATAATTACTTGTTTCTTAGAGTCAGCCCTTGATTAGCATGCATATAGTCCCTTAACATAAGCAATTAATTTAACACTCTGTGTAGTTCATTAGCAACAAAAACTATCTGAAATATTCTCAGATGTGGAAAAATACAATTTAAATGAAACTACAAAATGCCTGTAATTAACAGCAGGACTGGAGATAAGGCTTCAAAATTATACTGCTCAGCCTCGTTTCCTTTTCACACCACACTCATGGAATTTATAATGAACACAGTAACTATATGAGAAATAAATTTCTCTGAAAAGCTGTTTTATATCACAAACATTTTCACATATAAAATAACTTGTATTACAGAAGAAAATTGTATTTTGTAGCTTGGTTCTATTATTAAAATCCCTCAAGATTCATGAGAACTCTCATGAGAAACAATTTTTGTGGAGGTCTCGCCTTTGGTAGGGATTTAGTTTGGAGTGACAATGAATTTTTGAGAAATAATGTTCTCTGGAAATAAAGATCACACAGTTCTAAGTTTCTCTTTTCCATGCCTCATTTAAAGAAAATATTTGAAAACACAACTTCTCTGAACAAATCTATCATAAGTCTTGTCTAGTCAACTAAAATCCCTTTACCTGCAACCTCTCTTTTAATCAATGGACAACAAAAGGAAATAACAATTTGTTTGGATGCCAGTGAACTGGAGGGTTTATTTTTCAAGCAAACATTTTGCTGCAAGTGAAATGCATGTGTCAGAGGTCAGCTTCTTTAAAAACAATTTACCAATTTCCTTCTTTCTGTCCATAAGTGGAATAGCATTTATTGCATTAGGTAGGGCAATCTATAAATGAAACAGGAGCAATTACTCCTCTGATTGCAAATCACGTGACCATTAATGCCACTCTTCATGTCTCAGCTCAGCCCTGTGATTACACTTACTATTAATGCACCAAGGATCCCGCTGATTCAGGGTCACGTTCAGCACTTACTTTTCTTCCATGGTGTAAGAGGGTGTAAAATTTTTTCCTGGAAGAGGAAGGGATATCTATGGGTGAATACTCAACCTGAAGACGTTCGTCTTGGCCACTTCCATGCGAAAGGGAGAAAAAGGCTAGAATAAAAGTAAGTTGGGTTCTCAATTGCATTCCTGATCTGATCTAATTGCATTGACCTTAATAGACACATATATGTTTACTCCATCTGAGGCTCCAGCTTGTAATTTATAAGCAGAAACAAAATTGTCCCAACAGCCTTTTATTCAAAATTGTAGATTGTGCAACTCAGTTCTGCAAACATGCTAATGAACCATACAGTCCCTGAAGAATACATCTATGAATCCATTGCCTTTGCTAAAAAGTGACTACTAATTTTTCATCCACTGTAAACTGACCAGATGTTTTGGTCCAGCTGCACAGTCCCTCAATTTGGAAACAGGCTGCCGTCAGCATTTTGATCATTTCCCTGAGAAAACCATCTGCTCTCTGTTTTCCTCTTCTTCTGCTCTTTGTCTCCACAGGCTTCCCTGAAGGCTTCCCTCAGCATAGTGTTATTTTGAGCCTTGAGTCTTAGGAGGATATATGGTAATTTCATCTACTTTCAAAAACTGGTAAGGCAGGATCTGTTTTCCCTGATGTAACTTCCTAAAAGCCACAGGGATGTCTTCCCAAAGAGCCATGCAGACATGCGTTTTCTGTCCTGCTTTTCCTACTTATATCCCTCAGATTTTTGCACACAGCTATGCCCACAGGACACCCAGAGACATAAAACTAGAACTGGCACTTTATGGTCTCTACTGAACAAAACACCATCAAAGGATACACCCCAAAATTGCCCATTAGTTAATGAAATCAGAAACAATTGAGTTGCTGGAGCTGAAATCACTCTGATTTGGTCTCTCCAGATGCTGATTGCTACAGCAATAATCTTGAAGAGTCCCCTCTTGTGAGAATTTGTTTCATCCTCATCTAAAAAAGCCTCAACGAGCTTACAAACCAAATTTCAGCAAGTAGAGTGCAAGGTCCACTCAGCTCCCAAAGGGTAAATAAATGGATAAGAGTTGAGAAATCATTTAGCAGTTTAGTTTTGGCAATATCTGAAACACAGTTGCTTGTTTGTGTTACACAGCAGCTTCTGTATTTCATTAAGTAATCTGCATGGTTTTGAGGGGTACAAGGGATATATATATGTGTATGTATATAATATTGGTAAATAATGTTCTGAAGAATACTCACATAGCAGTTTTCCAAAGTGTTCACACAAACCCTCTCCCTATTTGTAAAGATCTTCACTATGTCCATCATTTTTACTGTGATCTGTAGAGCAGATAAAATGAATATTTTTTTATTATAACAGAAAGAGGAGGAAAGCAAGCTAACTGCTGAAATTGCTGAGCAAGGTTCTGGGACAATGGTGAGGGAAGACTGCTAGTCAGGCCACCCTGAGCTTCACAAAGAGCCTTGTACAAGTTTATAGAGGGGATTTCTACAGCAAGATCCTGATCCCACCAGCAATAATGGGAATTTTTTCACTAACTTCAGAGAAAGCAACTGTGACATGAGGGTTTGTGCAAATTAGATGCCTTCAGGAAAGCTTCTTCTCATGTACCCAAGTACCAAGTCAGTGCCTTGACTTAAGAAGTTTCTTTTCAAATCAGAGGCATAAAAAGCATCACCAAAATTTACCAAATCAGTCATCTGACCAAAATATGAAATACAAAGAAGAAAAGCCATAAAACTCAACTGAAAGTCCAAAAATCTCTCTAGCAAAAGTTCCAGTTTCTGCCTTCTGTGTACTTCTTGGTTTCTTTTTAGCCTCCCGCCCATCTGCCTCATCCTTGAGAACAGTCATCAGCCTTTTGGTTTAATGCCTTTGTTGACAATGTTACACCCATATTGATTGTTGCTTTTAATTAGCACGGAGTACACAGGGAGGAATGAAATTAATTTGCTCGGTTTCATTACACTCATGGCATTATGTGATCCAAGTGTCAATAAATTATCATTCTTTTATTAAACAACAACAATTCTCTTTATTATCTATATTACAAAAGGCTGCCTCACTTGGTTGCAAGAGACAACTTGCACATTAACAAAGGGATGTAACAATAATCTCTCAGCAAGATTGAATAGGGAATTGTTAATCATCTCATAAAGCATTACTTTTGGCATATTTTATCTCAATCTTAGAATGAGCTATTCACATTTGACCTCATCAGCAGCATAAGCTTAAAAATATAATGCCATGTGACAGAGCAATCCATTTGTAAATAGCTTATTAAAATCATGTATGTATATACTAGTTAAAAGTTACATAGCGTCACTGTCTATGAATGCATTAGATGAATACTCAATATACCACTGGTTTTTATGGATATTTTTGCCTGCTGAAGTGGTGCCCGGATTTAACTTCTGGTAAACGCAATGGTCCCGTCATTAATTCCAGCATTCCAGTATGAACTGAGAAACAGCTAGAAAATAGCATCCAGTAATTCCTTCTCCAAGGGCTTGCTCCCACCAATATGCTAAGTGAGCTCTGGGGGAGCCAGATCATCTTGAAAAAGTAGGATTCATACCTGTGAGTTGGTGTGGATCAATACCTTGGAACAGGGCATGAGCTCAGCCCTTGCAAAGGGCTTTGAACTGAGGAGGCAGAAGAGGAAGAGCAAAAAAAGAATGACGGGGAACCATAAGCAAATCTCTAAGAGAGAACCCATCATAGAATCATAGAATAGTTAGGGGTGGCAAGGACCTTAAGATCATCCAGTTCCAAACCCCCTGCCATGGGCAGGGACACCTCCCACTAAACCATATCACCCAAGG
>JAOEHX010016365.1:0-13653 GCA_025448015.1 Bolborhynchus lineola | reverse complement strand
AGGTCATAACTTACAAACCATCAAACTTATAAACATGCTGAAACCTTCTGAACAGATCACAGAATCATAGAATGGTTTGGATTGGAAAGAACTTCAAGATCAACTAGTTCCAACCCCTCTGCCATCTACTGTGATCAGCATTCCTAGCTGGCTTTGCTTATATTCATGTCCTGGTTTGATTGATTAAGATCACTGTTTGTTCTGTGTTTGAGCAGCACAGTTGAGCCTTCATCCATAATGTGGACTTCTAAGCAATTTTAAGAGGAAATAGCATTTTTCACTGGAAGTGTTACCTTCATTATTTTCAATACTTTTAGTGTAAAAATATTTGATAAACTTTTACAGCTACAAGAAAGAATTCTGCATGATACCAGCCATGTAAATTAGGCCAAGTTTTGACCACCAACTGCTTTCAATTCACCAGGAGTGAAAGCAGCTATTTTTCAATAGTCCCCTGGTTATCATATTGCTTGGCTGAGAATGTTAATACTTTTTCCTTTCCTTTTGTTGTTAGTATGGTAGGGGGTTCTGTCTTTGTTTTTGCAGTGTGCTAATACCTTTTCTGTTTGGTATTGTTATTCGTACATTTTCCTGAAATCTCAAAGGAGGTTTCAAGATATGGAAATGTTGAGGTATCTTAATTTTCTTCCTGTATAGCAGAGGCTTTCCATCATTATCTTCCATATTGATGGGTTTGTTCCTTTTCCTGCTTACCAGTCATAGGGACTGTAACCAATGCATCTTATTCACAAGTGGCTCCACTGTACTTGAAAGTTAACTACCAACTATTCTTCTATAGATTGGAGATAGACCTTGGTCTTTCACCTTGTATTTTAATGCAGGAGTGTTTTGTTATGACATCCGCCCGCCATTAATCATTTAATTTTAATTTTTTTGTCAACCTCTGATACATCTCTGAATCATCATTTTATTGAGCACTGATGTATCCCATACTTCATAATCGTGGCACCAGCCTAACTTCTACTGAATCATACAGACTATTCCTACATTTATTTCCAGGACCAGGTACTGAAATGTACTATAGACCATTATATAGCACTGAGATACCTCCATTAGGATGATGTGTCACAGGTACACCTGCCCAGTGACGTAGGTGGAAAAAAGGGAGTTGTCAATTTCCTACCTATTGCTTACAGCATATATTTCATCCTGAGTGCCAATAACAAATTGGCCTGTGTCAGTTGTCTCCTTGTTGGAAAAATATTCCTGGGTTCTATGAAAACAGGCAAACCTGTGTTAGAACTGGAATTAGGTATAGAAGAAAGTGGATGGTGTTATGTTTCTGAAGGTTATGCATGTTGTCTACGTGGTTCTCAAGCCAACAGCACTGATGGACATCACAGCTACGTGTGCATGTACTGAATTGACAATGAGTTTTGGAACCTTATTGTGTGGTTTTAATTCCCCCTATTGTTTTTCACATGATTTTACTTTTTGGGTTGGAATTAGGTGAGGTGGTTTAGTGGTGGCATTGGCAGTGTTGGGGAATGGCTGGACATGATCATCTTAAAGGTCTTTTCCAACTGAAACAATTCTATGCATATTCTTCTGCATCAAAGCCACAGTGGTGGTATATGCATTCAGCATCTTCACAAGAATTGTGAGATGGTAAAATATTGTTTATTCACATAAAAACTAGGAACAAGAATACTGAAAATGTATGAACAGTGTATTATGATGGTCCAAAAGTACCACCATATAAACCTCAGTTTTCATTAACTAGTACACTCAGCTGTGCAGTAAATGTCAAACTACAAATTCCTGCTCCAACATACCAAGATCAAAACTTCTCCTTGAAGAAGGTTTCTTAATATGGGCAATATAATCTAGTGATGAACACTAGAATACTAGTTACTGTACTGTTATGTATACAGAGTGAAAAGATTTATCTGAAACTCTGTTACAGAATCTTTGAGAGAGAAACAAAGATTTTTCTTTATCTCAAATTTTCATGTCTCAGTGACCTCCTAGTGTTTAAAGCTTTATTTTCTGTTTATTTTTCATAGAAATGCCAATATCAATGGTCAGTGATACTTACAGGTGGGTTATATAGCACTTTTCACATATGCCTTATTAATTTTAGCTGTAATTTCATTAACATTTCTGCCTTTTTTGCAATCACTCATTTATTTACCAAATTAGCATTTTATGTTATTGACTGAGGTATTTAAACAAAATGAAGTATATCTCAAGCCAAAAAATTCATAAGATTCTATTCTGGTTTCATGTGCAGGTAGGCAAGCCTTCCTAGTGGAAAGAACTAAAATCTTTTGAGTTTATCAGAGAAACATAGGTAAATCAGGGATCACAAAGTAAAAAAGGTAGTCAAGAGAGAATTCTGCAGGAGAAGACATGGTTTTGCTGTGATATTTTCTCCATATTGTCACATATTTGACACTGTTTTATTAATTATTTTGTTGCTGTAAGTACTCATTTACTGTAGTTTTTCCCACAAAAGTGATGGAACTTTTCTCTCCTACCTTCCAGATGAGTGCTATAGTGATAGCACTGCAGCAGTGTGCTTGTCTCTCTTGCTTGCCCTTTGCTGCTGTGCTGGTTCAATGTGTTACTGTTTTTTCACTACCAAACCAGACCAGCAAATAGTTGGTGCCTGAGAGAGTTTCATGGAATAGAGAAAGAATCAAGTTCAAAGGCTAAATTTAGATGAGACTTAAAGTGAGCCATGTGTGGCAGATGACTACTGTGGCTATTAGGTCCTTTGTGGTGCTGAGCATTTCCTGGATACATCTGTACTGTCCCTTGGCACAGAGTTCCCACTTTTCAGCTCAGGTCTTTGTGGTTTAAGGTGCGTGTACCTAGTTTATTCCTGAGGTCTCTCTGGAGGGAATGTACTCAGTCCCTTGCTGATGAAGCCCTGGTGTATCTGAAATAATAGGTAAAAAACAATTGTAAAGACAGCATGGAGGGCTACCTCCACCTGACTGTCCTCCAGTGCCATCCCAGAACACATTATACTCATGGCTTTAAATTGAAAAAGGGAAGATTTAGGTTAGATATTAGGAAGAAGTGCTTTCCTATGAGGATGGTGAGGCACTAGAACAGGTTGCCCAGAGAAGCTGTGGCTGCCCCATCCCTGGCAGCTTTCAAGGCCAGGTTGGACGAGGCTTGGAGCAACCTGGTCTAGTGGAAGGTGTCTCTGCCTGTGGCAGGGGGCTGTAACTGTATGATTTTTAAGGGCCCTTCCAATACAAACTCTGATACTCTTCGATGCTTCATACCATGCCTTATTCCCTGCTGGAGTATACCACACCCAGCCTAAACAGGATGGCTTCTTGGAGGGTTGCCAAGTACCTTTGCCAAGTAAATTTGTCACTGCTCAGGATAACCTGAAAAACAACCCAGTAATTCTGAAAACAAAGCCATCAAATGTTTTGGCTTGTGTTCATGAGAATACCTGGGCATAGCTCTGTTATATCTGGAGATGGCCTATACTGCAGGTGCCAATTCCAGTTTCATCAGCCTTAGACACTGCCAGCAAGTCTGGTGGCAGCTTGGCACTCCTGAATTCTGCCAATAGCAGTGAGCAGGAGCATTTTAAGTTTCAGAAAATGAAAGAATATATGTGAAGAAAAGCATGTGAATGCATTAAATACATAAAATGCATCTCCTGGCAAGAAATGGCTCTGACAAGAGCTGCACACCCAGGAGTTAGCCAACAGTGAGCACAGGAAGCCTGATAGGACACTGTGGTAGAAACATGTCATGTAGAATGGATGGCATAGCGTGTACCACAGCAGCCAGGAATGTACTCTGCTAATCATCTCAAAGGTGTATTCCGATGCAACATGAGGCACCTGATGCATGACCAAGGTTTTGATTCATTCCTTGGGCTGAAGGCAGGTTAGAGAAACACAGCAGTGAAGTTCCACTATGGCATTGCACTTCTTATAGAATCGTAGAATGATTTGGGTTGGAAAGGACCTTAAGATGCTTCATTCCAGC
This sequence comes from Bolborhynchus lineola, assembly GCA_025448015.1. Classification (NCBI taxonomy): domain Eukaryota; kingdom Metazoa; phylum Chordata; class Aves; order Psittaciformes; family Psittacidae; genus Bolborhynchus; species Bolborhynchus lineola. Next base: position 9,669 of record JAOEHX010016365.1, on the reverse strand, counting down.
TCACACTGGACCATGTCATCCAAGGTTCTGTCCAACTTGGCCTTGATCACTGCCATGGATGAAGCATTTACCACTTCATTAGGCAACCTGTGCCAGAGCCTCACCACCCTCACAGTAAAGAACTTCCTTACGTCCAACCTGAACTTCCCCTGTTAAAGTGTAAACCCATCACCCCTTGTCCCATCGCTACAGTCCCTGATGAAGAGTCCCATAATGTGTCAGCTTGATTCTTATGCTCCCTCCATTTTTCCCATCCCTACCTCCTTCATTTTTCTTGCAGTTGCATCTTTTACTCAGGAACATGTTACTGCACAGAGAGATGCCTATGTCAGCAGGCATGACACTTTGTCATGATGAGACACCACATCAGGCACCGCTCTGGGAACATGATCTGTAAATGAGTAAGTTCAAACCTCCTCTTCATGCAGGTTTTGTCTTCGTGAAGCAGGTGTCTGCAACAGTGCACTGTGGTATGTCCATTTCATCAATATACTGTCAACAGAAAGGAACACTCCTTTTTCCAGAGGTTTTATGCTAGGGAGAAAGAAAGAAAGCAGATCTCTCTTTCTAGTTTTACCAATAGAAAGTCAGTGGCTTCGCTGGACATGCAGTTCAGGAGCTATCTTGGGCAATCCTGTAACGAGTCTAAGCCGTTCCTAGCACAAGGCGTTGTGCATTTGATCGCTCTATGAGGGAAGACACCTAGTGGTGATAGTACCATACTACGGGCCGTGATCTGTTATAAACTGTGTCACACATGCAATGCCTCAGTTCACCATCACCCCCATTCCACGAGGTGTGTCAAACACCAGTTGTTCACACAGCAGTTGAAAAGCTGGTGCTCGTTTTTTCCCCTGAGCATTCTTCATTTTGCAGCGAGTTGAATTACTACACGTTCAATAGATACCCTGGAGTAGATTCCGCGCAACTTTGTGGTATTTTCATATAAACAGCCTCAAGAGGGAGTCAGTGGGTTACTGTGGTACAGCGAAGCCGCCTAATCCTACAACGTTTAGTATTCTTGGGGAAAATAAAGCTTTGACCGGGCATATCCAGGGGGATGCAGAATTTGTGCACATGGCCTGCAGAGGTTGTGCTAAAGTATTAGCACTTGTGAGGGCTGGTAAGAACCTTGTGGAATGAGATCCTTTGTCAGCTGGGAAGCTGTTGCTGGACTGATGTATGGCAGCATTGCAATACGTACAGCAACTGTTGTCCTAAGGTTCTGAATGATTTCAGACAAGGTAGAAGACATTTTTAAGACCTGAATTGTGCCCTTGCATTTCCTCTATCGTTTGTCTTCAACTCTTTTCAGCATTGTTTGCCATTGTATGTAACCACTATTCTCAGCACGGGCTAATAATGCTCTGGGGCATCCACTTTACAGCAGTGTTAAAGGATAATACTTTACCTGACCATTTCCTGACTGTTAAGGATTATGAAAAATACAATATTCAACTATAAAATGTCTGTCTGTGTGTCTATTCTTTCTATTGACTCTGCGATGATAGTGGTTAACTCTTGCGAATGTTACTGTCAATACTGTATTACTGGTTAATAAAAAAAAAAGAGCACTGAGGACATTCCAGGAAGCATGACACATATCTGTGGCAATCTATAGGTGTCATTTCTCTATCAAGTGCCTCATGAGACAGGTTAGTATCACAGCCAGTGAATGGATACAGTAATAAATGCAGTTTTGACACGCACTTAAACCAATCGTGAGTATTCTGGCACATGGGGCTATAGCAGGTTTTCACACATACGTGCTATAATAGAGGCAACATGATATGTGACCCCTGACCAGATAAGTGAGATTATTGCAAGTGCATCCAGAGAATTAGTTTACACTGGTAGCTAAGACTCTATAGACTTGTCAATGCTGGTGTTACACCACAGCTAGATGTTTAGGTGACTAGGGAAGTTTAATCCTAGTGGAATTAGGTGTCCCTGCCCATGGCAGAGGGGTTGAAACTAGATGATCTTAAGATCCTTTCCAACCCAAACCATCCTACGATTCTGCTGTAACTTTATAGCTGGATGTTATAAATTAATAGCCGTTAAATGCTGAAGAACATCATCATTATTTGCAGCTATTTTGGTAACGCAGGCACCATAAAATTTTAATTAACAGGAAGTGCTGAAATGAGAAGTAGTGGGAAGATAGGCCTCGGTAAGTTTCAGTGCACTATTTACCTTGAATAATGTCATATGATTAAACAAATACTCTTCTATCCCCTTCATTTGATCTGATTCACCCACTAACCATCACTGGTAAGACCTTGCTGCTAGTGACTGAGAAAGTCTGATATAACATTGGTGTTATCAGCACTGTTCTCAGGCCGAAAGTCAAAAACACAGTGCTGCACCAGCTACTGAGAAGGAGAAAAACGACTGCTACTGCTGAACCCAGGACAGGTACCAAGTTATCATCCAGGAATTTAATGCATCTTTTACAAGGTTTTTCTTATTCTGACAGTTTTCTCTACCCTTTGTCATCATAATCATTTTATTGTGTTATTAATAGGACAAAAGGATCAAATATATTCCATAATCTTCACAGTTCCATAATCTCCCAAAATAAGGCCTTCAATCATACTTGTTCAGTTGCCTGATGCATTTAGAAGTAAGAATGCGTTTTTATATCACCTCCATATTTCTGGGCAGAAATTTTCAATGTTTGTTGAATAATACATTTCCAATTAGGTGAAATGTCACAAGATTGGCTTGTTTTTCCTGCTTCAAAATGTTTTCAAAGCAAACATGGAATAAATGCATTATAGATGAAACTACTGAGGAAGGAGGCTATTTCCTGCATCTAACAAGTGTAGAAAGCATCTTTGATACCACTTTCATTCTCAGAAAGTGTTTGATTTAAGGATGTCTTTACCTATGCATGCTGAATTAAGAGAGATTGTGCTCAGTTAAGAGAGACTGGAAACTAAACTAACTGGAAATGTTTGAAGATAAGAGGATTCAGCAGCAGTATTAGAAACACTAATGAAGACAGCAATTCCTAATATAGGTGGAGGACCTGACTTTGGAAAGCTGTGCCCAAAAAGGTTCACCTAAGTGTCCCTCAGTGCAAAAAGCAGGATACAGGGAGCCACAGAACTGTTGAGGCACCTCTAGAGATCAGCTAGTCCAACCTCCAAAGCAGGGTCAGCTAAAGCAGGTTGTTCAGAACTGCATCCAGTCTGGTTTTGTATATCTCCAAGGGTGGAGACTCCACAACCTCCCCTGGCAACCTAGGCCAGTGTTTTACCACTCTCACAGTAAAAAGTTAGGGGGTTTTAATGTTTCAATGGATTTGGTTTGCAGTTCAGTTTGATTCTATTGCTTCTTGTTCTTTCACTTGACACCACCAAGAGCAACCTACCTTCTTTACATTGTCCCCTGAAAAGACTTTTGACACCATCTCCAGGCTGAACAGACCCATATCTGTCAGCCTCTCATTAAACGACAAAAACTCCAGTCCCTTAATAATCTTGGTGTCTCTTTGATGGCCTAGCTCAATATGCCCATGTCTCTCTTGCCCTGGAGAGCCCAGAACTGGACTTTACACTCAAGATGTGCCCCATCAGTGCAAAGCAGAGGAGAGAATCACCTTGCTCCACACAGCTAGCTCACATTCAACTTGTTTTCTACCAGAACCCCAGGTCTTTTTATCCAAAGTTGCTTTTCAGCTCTTCAACCCCCAGATACATGGAGTTATTCCTCCCTAAAATTACAGGACTTGGTGCTTGCCTTTGTTGAGCTTCATGAAATTCCTGCTTGGTAATTTCTTCAGCCTATTGAGTGCCCACTGAATAGCATCACCAGCTGCAACAATCACTCCTCACATATTTTTGTCACCTGCAAACTTGCCAACTGGCCTCTAGCTCAACTCTGTGATGCTGCTCACAAGCCTTTCAGCCCGGCAGGTCAACTAATTTTAAGTCTACCCCCTGACCACTTATCTAAGCCATTATTCATCAATTTGCCAATGAGGATGTTACAATCATCAAGTGGATGTTACACTTCAGCATGTGTTGAAAGTCTTGCTGAAGTGAACATAAACATCAATTGCTCTTTCCCCATCCATCATGATAGCTATTTCATCACAGAAGGCTGTCAGGTTAGTCAGGTATCATTTCCCTCTCATAAATCAACTGTGACTACTCTAAATCACCTTTTTGTCCTCAGCATGTTTGCAAATGGTTTCCAGGATTATTTGTTCCATTTCTTTCCCATGGGTAAAGATGAGGCTGACCAGTTTGTAGCTAGTTGCTTTGAATGACTTCTGGAGGAGCACAGTTGGCCAGTTAAGCTGTCAGCACAGCAGCGGCAAGCCATTTCTATAGTCATCTCAGCAATCTGCTGTACACATGCACAGAGATTGCACTCCAAGTTCCTTATCTCTCTGATTATATCTATTACAAAAGGCAGCTTTTGAAACTAGAGAGGATATTTTAATGAATTCTCAGTGTTCCTTATGCTTTTCATATCTGAAAATGTGTGTCATAAGTATGATGTTGTATTAAATCTTCAGCAATTGAAGTATTTTACTTGGTCTTGCTTAACAGCAACATGACCCCTTATTTCTTGGCAGTAATCATTTGGAGAGGTAGTACCTTATCTATCATTGCAAACAACAGGAAAGTTAATATATGCTGATTTTCTATGCTGACCAGATTTACCTTACTGAAAATAAGAAATTAAGAGTGACCTTTTTAAAATAGAAATTCTGTTTGAATTTACAGTCTGAGGATGTCAATGGGGGAATTTGTATAAGGACAGGTAATGTATTTTATTAGACTTTCATTAGAGTAGAGAAAGTAGGCAGGAGCATTTCTGTGGAATTGTTAATGGCAAGATGTAGTTTTAGGCTATGCTAGATCATAGCTAAAACCAAGACAGGGAGAAGATAAGATCACTATTCCTTACCAGCAAGCTTGAATACTTCTTCACCATGCTCTCCATAGAAGATTTCAGTGAGTTCTAAATACCTGGCAAGTTTACACAAGGGATATTAGTATTTCTGAGCATTTTGAAGAACAAAGGCTTGGCCTGAAATTCTACCTTTGTGAGATACTATGTTCTCTTGTAAAATCTTCATAAGTGCGATCAAGTGAGTTTACCTATGAATTACTGATTAACACAATCTGAAATTGTTACATTTGAGCACATTAAAAGTCATTCTGAAAGTATTAGAACCTTTGAGAAGACCATTCTGCACAAAATGGATGGGGGAAGGAGCCGACTTACTGCATATTGGGACTCCTCATTAAGGACTATATTGATATGACAAGGGGTAACAGGTTCAGACTTAAACAGGGGAAGTTCAGGCTGGATATAAGGAAGAAGTTCTCTACTGTAAGGGTGGTGAGGTACTGGCACGGGGTGCTTAAAAAAGTGGTGAATGCTCCATCCCTGGCAGCGTTTGAGGCCAGACTGGAGAGAGCCTTGGGTGACTTGCTCTAGTGTGAGGTGGCCCTCCCCATGGCAAGGGGTTGGAACTGGATGATCTTGAGGTCCTTTCCAACCCAAACCATTCTGTGATTCTATATTGGAAAAAGGCTTCATTTCAGCATAGATACAGCTGGTGCCTCTGTTATTACTTGGTAGTGGATGAGGTCAGTGGTGAGATTTTGGTAACTTACTGAACTCAACCATCAGCTCCAGTTAGACAAAAAAATTGAGGGCCTTTGCTGGATGAGATTTTGCTGTGCTGTAGAAAACACACCAGCTGTATGTCACCCCTCCATCAGCGTTGCTTTGAAAATGTGCAAGATGTGTTCTCTTACCTGCAGTAAACCTATCTTTTTGGTCATTTGATTTAGACCTGATACAAGATTCACCTGCAGTAACCATAGAAGCAGGTCATGTTGAAGCCTGGTTCACAGTTGTGGCTCACTAACGCAGCTGCAGTAAATAAGGCTTGGAAAGGGCTCCTCTCCCAGGTGCTCAGCAGTTACTGCTTCCGAGGGCTAGTTTCACAAAAACACTTTTCTTGAGTGGTTTGCTGAGGACAGTTGTGTGGGTTACTTTTCCCCCTTTTCCTCCCCAGTGAATAAATTTGAGTCGTCTTTTCTTCAAGTGAGTAAAATAAGCTCGTATGGGATGAGGTGTTAAAGGGTGTTGGTGCTGCTTAACTGTGTGTGAGTATGAGTATTACTTTCTAGGAATACACTGAACTTTGTGGTTTGAACAAGTAATAGATTCGTTATAGATAACTTTAAAAAGCATTGATTTGGAGTCCTTGGTACAGGTGAAGTTTAGGGGGCTTTACATTTCTGTACATTGACTGTTACATTTCCTTGAAAAACTAAACCAAGGGATTGGTTATTTTCTGAAATGGGGTTGCTATTTGTTGAGTTGCTATTTATGTATCTGAGAATGATGCTCCTTTTTAATTCTAATTATTTCTGATGTAACTTAGAGTTTTAAAGCTGTCAGAGTCTGTAATGTGTCAGAGTTAGAATAACACTTGTATCTGAATTCTTTGCATGAAGGAAAATGGGGCTTCTTGAATGGTTTTTTTTGTTATGGGACTTCCACTCTTACATTCTTTATCCGTTTTCCCTGTATTCCTAAAAGTCTCCTGATACCTTTTACATTCTTAATGCTTTGATTTTAGAAAGAAATTATTATGAGGAAATCTGTCTATAGAAATTTGACTTTTATTGTATGAAAATAACTTGTGATCCCTCATGGCCCCACTTGAAACATATACCAAAGAGCCAAATACTTCCCATGCCTTATAAATCAGGGCATGTTCAGATATTTTTATCAGTGTCTTGATGTCTTGTAACCGTGAGTGTTTGGGTTGGCAATTTTGTGTTAGCCCAGCAGAGTAATTGCTTTGTGGAAAATATACCTCAGTTTTCATAATATAGTCTATAGTTTTGTGACAAATACATGCATCTGCTCTGAAAATGAACTATTCTCCTCTTCTCCATATAAAGAAACTATTTCTTTCCACTCTTCATGATTCTTTTAGCTATTCTTGGACATGTGTTACCAAATTAGCTATTTCCACTTCTCTCATACAGATAGTGAATAGTTGTTGAAGAGCACAGGGCACATGATGAACTTGTTTGGTCACAGAAAAGTAATGAATATAGAAATGAGAAGTGCTAGTAGAGAATCCTTGTTGTCTGCTCCTTCTCCTCCCATACCAGTTTTGTCCTTGTTATGTTGGGTATCTTGGATTTTGAGGTCAAGTCTTCAGTAAGGAGTATCCTTTCCGTGCTTGGGGACTTCTGTTTGTCTTTGGAAAAGGCCTTTGCAGCAGAAAGAAAGAAGGATTTATTGAGCAAATTGTTATTGTATAAGGAAATACTACATGTGTAATTCTACAAATGGGAAGTAGTGTAACTCCTAACAGTGAGAAAATGTGGCCTGAAGGGGGTATGAAAACAGACGTTGCTTGTTCAGTTGGATTATTTTTGTATTGTCAAATTACTTGGAATGGTAGAAATAACAAACTGTGTGGGAGAATGGGAGAGGTGTGAGAAAGGAAAAGAAATGACTTGTAGGAATACCAAGGACATGTACAGCTGGAGTTTTCCCAAATAACGTCAAGTTCCCATTGGCCAACAATGTGATTCTCAGTGGCAATTTATGCTTGAGATGAATCCGCAGGATGAATTTTAGAGAATGCTTTGGCAAAGAGGCATCCCAAAAGGATTCACAAAGGATTTTTAGTGAGAAAGAAGTGGTAGAGCTTGGTCTCCCTGCCTCCTTCCCATTTGTGTAGAGTTCAGCATGAAAAGATAACTCCTCTGTGTGTTATCTTACAGATGTAGCCAAGGAACTTACAGGTACTACTGAGAGGTAGTAATACCATTGGTTTTGGAAGGCAGTGGAGAGATGTTCAGATGCGAGGGACAGATAGCACATGCAATGTAACAGAAGTCCCAGTTAAGAAGTCAGCAGTGGTCCCCAGTACCTAATATATAAGATTAAATACAGATGTGCGAGTGGAAAGATGGAGTAGTGATTGAATGCATCAGAGACAAAACTCTCTGCTTTGAAGCAGGAACTGTCTTTCATACATCCAGACAGCTATATACTGCATGTACTGCCAGCTGTGTTGTCTTTGTTGGACTTGAAACTCTGAAAAATAGAGCTCAACCCTGAAAAACATGACAAAATAACAGAGTTAGCTTTGATCTGGAAAAGAACAACTGAGATACTAGAGTTGTGTAGTAAAAATACCTCTTTCTGAACTGACAGTGGGGCACAAATGAAGTGCTGAGGTGTTACGATTTTTAAATAACTTGGGATGACTTTGGGAGATTTATGTCTGGTTTTAATAGACAATTTCTGTCTATTGGTGGGCAGAAGCAGTGGAAAAGCAGTGAAAAGAACAATGAATTATAGCTGGACTTAGATCTATGGGAGATGAAAGCAGATGCTAGTAGTTTGGAGGGCCAGCTGTGAAGTCAGTAGGGCCTCTTAAGCTCTGGCTTTTAGCATGAGCAGAAGCTGCTTGATCCTGTGAACACAAGTGTGCAAGTAAAAGATCTGCTCCAAGCATTCACTATCTGCAGCCTTTGTATGGTGCCACCTTACTCCAGGCCAGACTGGTGCTGTTGCAACCCTTTTGCTTCCTCTGTTGCAAGTAGTTGTTAAGGGAACGTATTTCACACTGAGAACAGGCTGCTGCTCTGACTGTGACTGTAAAATATTTACCTCTGGAGTTTCTAAATGTGCCTTTTTGACCACCACACAACAAAGTCAAAGCATTTGATGCGTTCACTGTTGTGTTGCGTCGTCGTCATCAGCCTGCTGCTACAAAAGTAGACTAGTTCAAGTGAAATCTTTTGGCCTCAATACAACTAAAGACAACCGGGCACGAGGTTTTAAATATCAAATGTAATTTCAGAGAGCAAATGAGCACAAAGCTTTTGTGTACCCTACTCACCATAAGTCAAACGCTGTTTGTAAATAAGAAAGCTGTTTGAAAAATGAATGTTTAACATATATTAAATGACAGCTTTTCGCAGTCGCTGCAGTTTCCTGTACGGAGGAGTGAAGTGAGGCTGAGCATTAACAATGTGGACTCTTGGCTGCCTTCACTCTTCATGCTGTATTCTTGTCGCCTATTGCCAATGTAATCCAGGGGTTTGCAGCTCTTGGAAGGAGAATGTCTCTGCCTCGGAGCTCTTAGGGTCGAGTGGCAGTAAACAGTAGTGGACTCGTGCTCTTTGGAGGCTTTGCTTCTTGAAGAAAGATGTGAAAACTGCATTTAAAGGTTAAACTGGAAGAAGCGAGAACCTAACGGGCTGGAACGAGGTTTCTGCGGCATCCGCCGCCACCCTCGCTCCCCGGTGCAGCCGAAGGGGGGAGCCCTCGGCCCGGGCAGGCCCCGCGCTTGGGCGGAGGGACGGGAGAAACAAACCAGGCACCTCCGCTTCGTACCCAGCCCCCGGTTCAAGGTCAGGGCTGTGTAAACTGCCGCACAAAGGCTCCTTTCAGCAGCCGGCGCACCGGGTCCGCGGCCTCCCGCACAATCCCCCATTCACGCGGTGACCCCCGCGGGGACAGGCGTGCGCCACCCTCCCCCCGGGAGCAGCCCCAGCCCCGGTCCGTGCCGTGGGCCCGTGCCGGCAGCAGCGCAGGGCTGGCGGGCAGCCCCCCGCAGCGGAGCGCCCGGTACCGCAAAGCCGGCGCTGCCCGGCA
>JAOEHX010016361.1:0-31483 GCA_025448015.1 Bolborhynchus lineola | reverse complement strand
TCCTTTTGATGCAGCCCAGGATACGGTTGGTTTCTGGGCTGTGAGCGCACACTGCAGCCGCCTCATGTTCATTTTCTTATCGACCAACACCCCCAAGTCCTTCTGCTCAGGGCTGCTCTCAATCTCTTCTCTGCCCAACCTGGAGCTGTGCCTGGGATTGCTCTGAGCCAGCTGTAGGATCAGGCTTTTCATCATATCAAGAACCCGTTGGGTTTCACATTTTTACTTGACAGAACAGCAGCTCTCTTTTGATGGGACAAAGTCCATGCCTTATCCTGCCCACAAATGGAGTTAATATTTGAATTGTATCAGTGTGAATTTCCTGTTTAGTTAATGGCCCCTTTTTAATTGTCCTGCCAAACATTTACAGTCAAGTAAACTTCAAAACTTGTACAGTTGGTGCCATGATGCCATTGTTACCATGATTTGTTTAAGCAGCAATTAGTTGATACCTAACAGTAGAATTACACGATAAAACATTCCCAAATATTTAACTTATATAAATAAATCCCTCATTCATAGAACGGTTTTGGTTGGAAAGGACCTTAAAGATTGTCCAGCAGCAAGGTTTTCTCATCCAGTAAAATATAACCAGGCAGTAGAAGTTCATTCAGTTAAATTAATGGGGGAATATTTAAAAGAGTGAGGAATCTGAAAGTTTGCTGGTGGGAGGGAGAGTTATCTGGAGGTATAGAGCTTGCAGTGTCTGAAATTCCCATGAAATCTGTGTCTCTGCCTCTCCTCAATCCCAACAACTCGAAGAGAAACTTCTGTCTCAAGGTTTTTGTCCCTCTCTGCAAAGATTGAGGTAATTTCAGTAAGGTAAAGACCTTTTGGTTTAGAGCAAGTGATGAAGTGTACCCAGGTTCTTCAGGACTTTTCATTTCCCCAGACCAGAAGTCTCATATGAAGAGTGGGAAACTGAAGCCAGTTTTGTGAGAGATGGAAAGAAAGGGATGGCCATTTCCCTTCTGCGAAAGTGCTATTGTGACATTTCTTCGCTCTCTAATTCCTTTATAACCACCTCCCCCTACCCCCATCAAAACAGAAAAGAATGCCCAAAATAACCCTCTCTGCTCTGCGCAGAGAGTTGTGCCAGTCTCCTGCTCATGCTTTGTCTGGTTATTCCATTCAGGAGAGGGGAAGGTAGAGGAAGCAGCCAGTCCACAAGGGCTTCCCTAAGCAACGTGAGACATAGAAAGACTTTTCGTATAACCTGAGCAGAATTACTTGAACTGATACTCAATTGTGAGAGTTTGAAATGCTGTTTCACACATGATTATTATGCCTTGGTAACAAATCTGGTTTTGCCAACCCAGCCACATTCACGGGAGAGTTTACTTTAAATGCACAAGCATCTACTCTGACGGTAATCAAGCAGCAGAGATGCTTATGTGAAGCTTGCTTTTTATCTCTGATTATAGACTTCCAGATAAGCCAGATTTAGTAATAGTATATTTAAATTAGTTCCTGTGGTAAAGCCTAAGTTATATTTCTGGTAAACACAAGATGAGCTACTGACCACTTCCAATGCATAGAATATATCTGAAAACATTTCTTTGAGAAAGCAAGAAGCCTTGGGATAAAACTTGCACAACCTGCAAAACTCAACTGTTAACTAAACATACCCTGCAATATGGAAAATGGACCTGAGGGGCATTGTTCACCTGTTTTCCTTCAGGGGTGTGCTGATAGCTTACAGATCTGTCATAATGTTTCTGAAACCTGTTTTTTACTACTTGAAAAAACTGCAGTTGAGAGCATATGTGGATATTTGCATAGGGCCAGCATGGTTTGGGCTTGAGGCTTCTTTTCCATACACATTTCCCCATCGAAACATTTCTAATGAATCTTGCGGTCAGCAAGTTGTGGCGTTCCAGTTTCTGCCACCCCTCATTCATATGGGTTTATTAGATAAAATTTAAAGGTTACAGCAACAAGCTTTTACATTAAAGCAGTTGGCTTTCCTGTGCAATTATGTTTTCCCAAGACCTCTGCATGTCTTGTGCTGCACAGCTTTCAGATGTGTGGTTTACTGTGTATCTGCATATTAATGTGCCCAGTTGACTTAATAGGGACTTTTTTAAAGGGAAATAGGGAAGATTTTCAAAGGCCACTCAGTTTTTGTAGCAGCCATTCACTCTGAGGAAACTTGCAGGACTTCAGCAGCAGTTCTTTGGTTGTGTGATTCACAGTTACAGAAGAACCCATGTTGTGTTTCATAGATGAGAATTAGTATGGGCTCATGAACTCAATGAGGTTTTAATGTCCTGTAAAAACAGAGTTAAGTCTGTACATGCAGCATTATTCACCAATATTTCCTGATTTATTACTGTTTAACTCGATACCAGAAGACTCCTTGAACCTTTTTGATTAACACAAGTGGGTTTCATATAGCATTTCCTCTGTTTCCTTAAAAGAAAAAAAAAAAAAAAAGATTGAAAGGTAGAAAGGATTTTGGAAAAAACCCTCACTTTGTTTCTCAGAGTTTTAAAGTTTGAAAATAGTTTGCATGCTGCATAAACTTAATCCCATTGTCTAGACAGCAATGTGTCTCCACTCCAAGAGGAGCAGAGCCAGGATCTCCTTTCCCTAACACTGGGGAGGGTCTGGGAGAGTCCCTCTTTGGGGCAGAGCTGAAGAGAGCAGGTTATGTGGCATCCTCCCGAGCTGGAGTTGCATGGTCCTTCTCTGGTACATCTTAGGAGATCCACAGGAGGGAGCCCCTATGCTGTGTGCGTCGCGCTAACCCAACCAAGGCCGGTGGAAGAGTGCCGGGCTCTCTTGATTCAGGAATGCTTCTGCTCCAGTCCGGTTTGCCTGAGGACCTCATGTGCAAAAGCAGCAGAGCATGGGCCTCACCTTTGCACCAGAACAGCATCATCCTTAGCTGAGACAGGTCATACCTTGACCAGTTGATTTCCTCACTGGCAAACTGCATGTGTGGTTGTTAGGATCTCAAAAGCCTCCTGGTGCGGAATCCTTGCCCAGTCTCTTGTGTAAGGCTCTGTACAACATTTTCACAAAATATGGCACAACAACCACTTGAAACAGATCACAGAATCACAGAATGGTTTGGGCTGGAAAGGTCCTTACAGGTCATCTAGTTGCAACCCGCCCTTACCTTCCACTAGACCAGGTTGCTCAGTGTACAACCTACATTCAGTTCAGCTGCACAGCACACCGAAGTGGCTTGTCACAGTTGGAAAGGTGGCATTGGGCACGTGTCTTACTTTCCTGAGAGTTCCATTTAAAGAGTACAGCTCCCTGATCATGTTTCAGAAATGTGTTTTTAATTCAGTGGTGCTCCGAAGAAACTGTTAACATGAACTGTTTAAAACTTACAGCTTAAAAACATGACAAACTGAAGTTAACTGGAATTATTCCCAGTGTACAACCTTAATGAACAACAGCATATTTCTGAGGGTGGGACCATGTGTTTGGATGTTTCGTTTTTTCTTAGAGATCAAATGCTTTGTGTCCACATGGCTGCTCTGACAGTGCCATCAGAAATGCATGTGCCCTACTTGGGTGCAGGTTCTGTTGGCTTCACCAGTATGTTGGAGGAACCATATTCTCACTGATGACTCTCAGCTGCTTCCCCACACCAGGATAATGAAATTTGATGTCTGCCAATGGTACAGGAACATTTTGCCTCTCTTCCAGTGCCATTCCACAACTGCTTCTGGCAGACTAGCAGCTGACGCAGTCCCACCTTCTTTCTGATCCCTGGTCACACATTTCCATTATCCTTCCTGTGGCAGTGCTGATGTGGCTGCTTAGGAGCTGCTCTGGCTGAAAACTATCCCAGCAGAAAGAAGTGATTAATCTCTAGCTTGATTCACTCTCTTGGTTAGCTCACACATACATCCATGTCTGAAGAGGGTAGAACTGCAACAGCGCAGTCTTAGGCTGCCTTGAGCTGCTCTGGTGCAGTCCCAATACTGCAAGCTACAGAAAATGTGGCAAATCAAGTCAAAACACAGAAAACACAGTAACAAAGCCCAAACCTCAGCCCCAACCAGCAGGAATTCCAGCAGAGCCAAACAAAATTGACTCGCTGACTGGTACCGCAGTGAGTCCTGCTGCAGATGACAGGGAGGGTTTGACCCACAGGCTGTTGTGCTGAGCGCTGCATTTCTGTGCCCTCTAGTGATGCAGAGAGCAGACCTGGCAGCTCAGACAGGTTTGCAATGTGGGATGTTGTTCTGCTCCGGTGTCTTCCTGAAGGTACCGTGGACACACTCAGCCCAGAGCTATTCACTTCATTTAGTCAATAAAGGCTGCTTTGGGGACCTGGGGAACATCCAGCAGCCTTCAAGTTAGGGATTGTCAGCACATCTGGGATGTATTGAGTGACAAAAGGGACAATTTGGCCTCAGTTTGCAAGAGCAGAACAGATTTACTGTCACTGTGCATCAAGGAATAAATTACATCTCTGATCTTAGCAAAACTCTTTAATCCCAAACAGAGCAGTTATCTCAAAGCAGAGTAGAGACTTCTGCTGTCATCAGACTCCTGATGGTTTTTCATCAAAGGTAAATTTGGGTTTGGGGGGGTCCCCACATTCGTGTCTGAAGCAAAACTATGCCACTGGCATTTTCTGTAATAAAAATGAGGTTAGGGTCTCTGCAAAACATTCTTCTGGGGAACTTTCAGCTGCTGGCCCTCCCTGTCAGGATTTAGACTGACAGATGAGAGGTCACATTATCCAGAGTAAAGGCAAAACCAGAAGGATGTAACTTTCCCAAAGTAAACTTCATACCTTTCGGAGTAGGGCTCATTCCTGTAAGTATTTGCAAAGGGTTCATCTGGAAGCTCAACTTGACCCTGACTGTCATAACTCTTCCTAATTTCTTTCATCCTCCCTGAATGAAGGATTACCTTGGTCATGCCAGCAGTGCCTTTGTCAGAACATTACTTTTGTCTTTCATCAATTTCATATCCACAAAACTTTTAATCTAGAAAATGCCAGGACCATTTCTTAATCCTGTTGAAGAAAAGGACAATAGCAGAAGGAGGAAAAAAGGAAAGCCAGCATGGCTCTTTGCAGTCTTCATCATCTGAATCCCTCTAAAGAAGGGCTGTGACAAGAAGGGGAAGGCAAAAATGACAGGCTTTGAAGAGTAGGAAGGGATTGGTACACTAGAAGTGGCGAGGAGCTGAACGAAGACATTTTTGATGAGAGGATTTCTCCAAATAACTGTTGCTAAAAGTCAGTGAAATGATCCCAAGCACAGAGAGCTGTCTGTGTTCATTAGCACAGCCCATGTGCCACAGTGGAATCGAGAGCTTGCCGCATCTCTGAAGTGTGACTTAGCTAGCAAACCAGTGCAGAGAGAGCAGAGTCCAGGCCATGTGAAGACGTTTACACTGCAAATAGACTCCATCTGCACCCTGGGAGAGAGAGAAAGGCACTTCAAAACTGCAGGTATATCACACTCTGGCCTGACTGAATTTTCTTCTGCAAGTGCTGGTTGCTCCCCTCTGAGTGTACGGGAAGTCAAGAATCAGCTGGCTTTAAAGAAGATACTTCATTAAATGCTGGGGACTACATTGGACAATTCTGGACCTCAGGTCAAAATGCTGGACCTTGTGAGACTGGTGCTGTAACTGTGGGATGAAGCTGTGTAGACCTTACCTATGGAAACAGCCTGAAAGAACAGAACTGTCGTCTGTAGAAGCTGCTCAGTTTCTCAACAGAAACTGGGGATAAGGTAATATTTCCCTGCTTTACTATGAAGGTAAATCTATCTTGCTTTGAAAAATTCCAAATATAGTTACAGATGACAAAGATATGAAAGCCTGTGAGGTACATGGAAGTATTACAGTAATATATATCCATGCACTGGGGTCTCAGTAGAGATATTGGTGTAATTTCAAGTACAGTATCAGTGTGAGTTCAAGTACAACAGCAAACACACAAGTTCCTCTTCAGATACAGTGACCAAACATTCTATATAATAACAAATGTAGTTCTTTCATGGTAGTATCTAGGATTTGGTTTGGTCAATGGCAGCCCGTAAAATAAACACAAAATTACTCTGGATATTCACAAATAAACCAGGCATCTGAAAAATCCCTGGAGCAGATGGCAAAAGAGAGCAGTGTTAAAAAGGTCTTTCTAACAATTTGTCAGGAAAGAGTTGATTTTTTTTTTGTTCCAAACTTTTTCACCATAACTTTTAAACACTTGTTTGCTTGGCATACAAGCCTAAACACCATTCTCTACCAAGCAGTAAATAAAGAAACCCTCTCAGAGGTGCAAACTTTCTGTTACTTGGGTATATGAAAGTGGAAGCATCCCCTTTTGGGACCCTAGAAGGACTCCAGTCTGACAGAAGCTGCTGTAAGATATCGTAACTTTTGGGAAAGTTCATTGCTTACATTTTGGGGAGAGATATTTATTATACAGGAGTGCCAGTTAAAGCCAAGACTGACACACATGGACTCAATAAAGGCCCAATTATCTGACCTTTGCTGTTTGCCACACTTTTAACTTGTGTAAGTTATTGATTACACTTTCATGAGATCATAATCAGAAGGTTGTTCTTTGGTAATGGTGTGCTAGAGGAGCTTTATCCTCAACTTCAAAGCCGTCTTGTGAGGATTAAGAACAAAGGGTTCAAAGTTTGAAGCACGGCCAAAATGAATCTGTGCATTATCCATGTTTACCACCATGCAAGAGGAGGATTAGCTTATTCTTCAGCTGTGAACCTTCTCTTGTCACGTCAGATGAGCCAACAGCTCTAAGGTTTGTGTTCATGCTTTTAAGAGTATTCTGTTTAATTAAACATAGTGTCTCCTGAGATCTCCACTGTAACTAGTCTAAATGCTTGTTAGTGCAATCATTTCCCTAATTGTAAAGGTTTTATTGGAATGATTTGACATTCTCTGAAAAGAATTTTCAGGCTAATTTATTAATTATAAATAAATCCATCAAGAGCCTGAAATGGCAAACAGTCTGTAAGCTGTGCGAAGATGCACACCCAGGAACAGCCGGCCTCACAGCTTACTCTCAGTGTAAACAGAGCTACATAGATGTGTTGCAGGTGCAGGGAGTAGACCTGTACAGCACTGGTTTGTTAGGAACCAACCTGATGAGACAGTATTTTATTTCCTTTCTCTAAGGAGCAGTAATAATTTCCACCTTTTTTTGTTAGCCTTAGCAAATTGGCATTTTGAACATCCCTGATTGTGATCGTGAAATCTCCACTGTAGAGGGCACTGACTTTCACTGAGTGTTATAAGAGTGAATTAGACCTTGCTGTGCCATAGCAAGAAATAACTGTTTCGGATAATATCTTTTACCGATTTTTAGAACAACAGAACAATATGTTTCATTAAATATTTGAAGATAATAAAGGTTTGTGTATCTTTGACTTTTTTTTGATATGAACTTTGAATGCTGTTTCTGCATTTGATGCTGGTGTATTGTTTCTCCCTCCAAAGCAGAGTTAAGTAAGACACAGGAGAAACCAATTTAAAGCAAACTTGTACACCCCATAACTAGCTTGGTTCATGCTGTGGAATATCATTCCTTGCTAGACATTTTCAAGACGTATTTAACTGTGCATGTTTGTCACAACCTTAATGATTGTGTTTCCTTTCAGATTAATTTTCTCAAATGTACTTCTAGTGAAGCAGCAATAAAATACATTCTAAAAAATTGGTTAAACAAGACAATGTCTAAATAGGGGGAGTTGTGCTCTCTTGTTTTCTCTTTTGTTTCCAAATGAAGCAAGGTAGAGAAGGAGTGAAAAACTCCAAGAAGACTTTCTTCAATGAGGAGCTGTAAATCTGTTGTGACTGTTGTTTAAGAAACCCTGTATGCCACAGGCCTTTGTATCAGTGTACTTGTACTGATCTCGAAGTTGCTGTGGATCTGTTTGCCTGGAAGCTGCTTTCTAAGGGTATAGCCTCATGGAATGGCCCCACTGTCGCCATTGCAAACACTTACTGTATCAAGGCATTGACTCAGATCTAAACCAAACCTGTATTTTCATTAGTGGGCTAAGGATGGACAGGAATGTACAGTAGGCATTTATTTGGCCCACTGTTTCAGGTAGCCTGCCCTTCTGCGCATGAGGATAGGTTCCAAAGTTAATGCTCTGTTGGTATACTTAATGTTTCATTTTCACTCATGTCTCTCTTGAACCCCACTCTTTCTGCTAAGCCCTTCAGCTTCCAGTCACGGGTTGGTTTCAAATTATGTCTTCAAATCACAGAATCATAAAATCAACCAGGTTGGAAAAGACCTGTAAGGTCATCAAGTCCAACCATTACCCGAGGATGACCAAGACCACCCACTGAACCATGACCACCATTAGGCCATAATGTGAGAGCACTTCCAGAGCTCAAGGTCTGGTGAGAGACAATACCAGCTCAAAATGACCGAGTAGCTGCCCTGTTTCATGTGTCTCCCAAAGAGCAGACAACTGCCAGAAACTCAGTTGTTAAATGTCTAAAATCTAACTCTATTACTCTGTGGCCTCACCAAGCTTCTTGGCAGTGATTTGTTTATATTCTTTATCTTTAGAGAAATCCTTTTCTCATTACTTGGAGGAAAGGCTAATGTATTCTGCAAGGATTTCTGTCCTTCTCTCCTATGCAAAACATGCTTGGAAACTTGCAGGATCACCTTCCAAAATCTGGGGCTCCTTTTGATAACAACCAAGAAGTTCCAAGAATTTTCCATCTTTTAAAATCATTCTGTTGGAGGATTTGATTTGCCATCCACAGTTGTGCCACAGGAGACATTAAGTACCAGTTAGTGATTTTCCATTGACAAAATCAGAGAGGTTTTGTACCACTCTTCTTCTAAAACCATTAAACCCATGAGAGTTTATTGTTCAAAGTTGCATGTAGGGATTCACTCCATTGATAAAAAACTCTTCCTCCTTCTGCATGGATTTTCTTCAGTTTGCCACAGTTTCTTTAACGTGAAGAAAGCAGGAATAAAGCAGGCTCTGCAGTTGTGTGAATTTTGCCACAGCATGGTGTAATTAACACACATAAGGTATTTTTATTTGAGATTGCCCATTTCACTGAGTTCTAATTTGGGTCCCTCTTTTTTAGAAACACCAAAACACCTCTGTTTTTCTGTTTGTATACATCTCTGCATCTGTTAATCCTGCTGTTTCAGGCCCTTCCCTTAGCAGATGGTACTGGAAAACAGGCAGGTTATTCTGTCATCTGTGTAAATTGGTTTTCTATATCATTTCATATTTTTAAGCATGCCTCCCACTTTGGGACTACCTCATGAGGCTGATGGCAAGTCCATTTGAGTGTCACACTGAGATGCAAACAATGGTTTACCCATTCTGTGACAGGACTAACTAACAGGTAAGGCAAAGCTGCCTTGCCTAGCAGAAAAATAAAACCTTGTAGACAGATATTATCTGCTTATCTAAGGAGGCATTGCTATGTTGTTCATTACAGCAGTGTCTAGACTGTACTGTGATAATAAAGTATGCTGCTGACATACATACCCATAGTCTGGCCAGACTCCTTCAATAACCTGGTATGCAGTGTGGTTATGGCCTCCCTTCTTTGGTGAAATTCATCTCATTTTGCTTCATGCTTCATCTTGGAACACAGACAGACCAACTTATCTGACCTAATACAGTTAATATCTTGGAGAAGCAATGGCCCATGCTGTAAACACCTAGGAAACTCATATATTGCCTCACTTTGTGATTTTATTTATTACATATGCCGCTGTGAGCATCTGCTATAGATAATGCATGCTAGAACCTTCTAGTGTGTACATAGCCAGAAATATCCATGGATCTGGATATATCATCTTTTTTAATTAGTTTCTTTCTTTAAATGTAGAAGATTTGCATTATGGTGTATTTTTCCTTTAATTTATAACAGAATGGAATATTCAGCACTCATCTTTTCAAAATAATGAGAAGAAACTATAGTTAATTTCTTACATCCAGTTGCAAAGCTAACATACATTCTCTTTTCTTTGTTAGAAAGGCTGCAGATTTCATTAGGTTATTAAGCTGAGATATACCACAGTTTAGCTTCACTTCAGGTGCTACCATTACTTCTAATCCTTTATCTTTCATGTAAAATGAAGAAAACGTAAAACATACTCCTGTGAATGCTTTAATTAAATGTGAAACAAAAACACAGTAGACACAATATGGCATTGGAGTGATAAGAAAACTCCAATGCAGTAGATCTTGTACTGAGGAGTGGAGTTCTGTAGGAATTTTAAGTGTGTATCATTTAAAACCAAACTGCCAACAGGTCCTGCTACAGGACTTGTTAGAGGGCTTCATTATTTTTATACCCTTTTAAATGCCTCTGATTTATAGAAAACAGCCATTAAAAGTCCATAAAAGTTAATCCCAACCATGGAATTATTCGCCTAAACCAAAATTTCCTCCCTTTGCTGAGGGCTTTGCCCACATGGAGAACTGTAAAAGGGCAGCTGTGCAGGGCTACCTGCTGCCTGAAGGCACCAAGCCCCCAGACTTCACACAAGGTCTGCAGGGGTCCTTTCCTCAGTTTCTGAGGGTTTCAAGCAAGGTCTTTATACAAGAGTAGAGTGTATTATTCCTTGCAGGCTTCTTGAAGTCAAGCCAAAACCGAGAAGTCTTTTGTGAAATTGTCTAAGATCAACAATTTATCTCAAACCCTGTTTCCTCAATCACATCTGATAACACTGCTCCTTTAAGATTCAGCTTCAGCACCGTATTGTGCTCCTCACATGCCAGACAGTTCATAGTTTGGCTTAAAAATAAAACCAAACAAAAACCAAACAACCTCAGGAGAATGTTTTTATAATGGAAAAGGGATAATAATTATATATTTTCCCCCTTTATCTCTCAATAATATCCAAGGAAATTTTGTTCTCACTACCAGGTCACTCACAATGACCACTTACACCACAAATTACTGTAGTCACTAGATAGTATTTTAATTACACAGCCCTATCCCTTCAATTAACCATCATGATTAAATCTTATGCTAGGCTGGATCATGGTAAATATTTCCTGAGAGAATGTTGTTTGCTTTTCAGTCATGATGATTAATGCAAGTTAATTAGCAATCAACTCAAATTACAGCAGGACAATACAGGAGGCTGGATGTAGGGATCGTGTTGAAACAGATTTTTTCCAAATAGATAGCATTTATGGCAGCCAAATTGTGTTTCAGATTCACAGATTGAAGGAGTTCAGCTGTCCCATTCCACTGTGCAGCCTCTCTAGACTGTGATTTTTGTGTGCACTTTTCATATCAAAACTTTACCAACTCAGAGCAGCACACAATTTTCAAACAGACTGTGCTTCATGACATGGCTTCATAACTTTGAAGTCACGCTAGCTACCAGAGATGTTTCAGGTCTTCTTCAATACCACCATTTCAAGAGGTTCAGTTTTTGTCAACTCAATGGATGTACAAACCTTTGTACAGAAATGATCAGAGCAGGTGTCTCCCCCCATGCAATGTGTGGCTTTTTTCCTGAGCAGCCTGTTGCTTGTGCAATGTCTCTTCCACCTTTTTAACATGTGAGCATAACATAGTCCTGCCTCAGACACTAATGGCTTCTACACCTTTACTCTTGTTAGAGAATTCCTTCCTTGAAAAGTGGTGAATACTGTAGCTTGTGCAGCAATTGGTCCCTTTTCCCATATCAAACTTTCCTTTTGTCTTTGTCCTTATGCATCGTTTTGACTCTAGAAAATGGGATATCAATTCTTTCCTTACAATCAGGGCTCTGGCTCACGAGCTGACCTACTACAACAGCATGGCTGGAATGGAAATATGGGAATGGAGCTATTTGGTCTAGTTACCCATTGTTGTTTACTAGAATAGTAAGAACATAATGTTTTAATATCCCAACCCATTATGACCTGGTTTAGATAGAACCAAACATCAAAGCTAACCAATGAGAAACAGACAGTACAGCATTGACTCACTCACGTTCTATAGATGTGTGGAGACATATAATTATTTTTCTGAACCAAGGTTTTATTTGAAAACAAAAATGTTCACAATCTGACTTTATGGCTTTTTTTCATATTTTGGCACTGTATATTGTATTGGAAAAAAAGTCTTTAATTAAAAGCAGCCTCTTCAACATTACCCCAGACTTCAATTTTCATCTCCTGTTTTACTGCTTCTTTCCATCTCCTCTCTCCCTCCCACATATATTCCATGTGTTTAACCCACCCTTAAAAGCTTCCATCACTTCCTTCCCTATTGTTTTGCGAGTCCTCCTCAGAGGTCTCCTTGCTTGCACAACATCCTCTGAGTTTGCAGAGTGTAGCCCATCCATGCTGTTTGAGGTCTCCTTGCTGTCCTCACAGAGTGAGTGGATGTGCTGCCAGGGCTAATGAGGAATTTCATAATGCCCTTTCTATCCAATTCATGAATGCTTTGCTGGTGTCACCAGGAGATAAAAGCAGATGGTCTCTCACATGCACTGGCAGGGCTTCTGCTCGAGTTAGCAGAGTACAGAATCACATCAGGGCTGAGTGATCTGTGACCAGACAGTCTGAGCTCGAGATGATCTAGTCCATGCTCTACTCAAGCAAGGTCACCAGCACTGTATTGAGTTGTGTTTTGAATATCTTCACAGGTAGAGGCTCCACAGCCACTTTGGGCAATCTGTCACCCACACAGTGAAAAGGTGTTTTCTCAGGTTCAGATGGAATTTGCTGCATTGTGTCCATTGATTTCTGTATTGTCACTGGACACAGCTGAGCAGACCCTGGCCCTATCTTCTTTACATTCCCCTTTCAGCTATTCATACATACTGATTAGACTTCTCCAGAGCCTTCTCCTTGCTGAATTGTCCCAATATCATGGCTTAAACCCAGTCAGCAAATCTGCCACGCAGCCCTCACTCACTCCCCCACCTTCCTTCCCACCACCCCTGCTCCCGGAGGGATGGGGAGGAGAATCAAAAGAATGTAACTCCCATGGGTTGAGATAAGAGCAGCCCAGTACCTAAGGTATAACACAAACCACTGCTGCTGCCACCAATAATAATAATGATAAGGGAAACAACAAGGGAAGAGAATACAACCGCTCACCACTCGCCGACTGATACCCAGCCAGACCCGAGCAGTGATCTCACCCTTCTAGGTAACTGCCCCCACTTTGTATAGTGGGCATGACGTACTGTGTTATGGGATACCTCTTTGGTCAGTTTGGGTCAGGTGCCCTGTCGCTGCTTCCTCCTGACTTTTCCTCCTCCCTGGCAGAGCATGAGGCTCAGAAAGTCCTTGGTCAGAGTAAACATTATTGAGCAGCAACTGAAACCATTGGTTATCAGTGCTGTTCCCAGGCTGAAAATCAAAAACACAGCAGTGCACCAGCTACTGAGGAGAAAAATGACTGCTACTGCTGAACCCAGAACATCCAGCTTTCTCCCTATGTGTCACAGACTCCAGTCCCTCAGTCATCTTTCTGGCCCTTCACTTGTCTCACTCCAGTAAGTCCAAGTCTTCCTTGTACTAAAGAGCCAGGATATTACAGGAGAAAAAGGATGGTCTTCTAATTCAGGACATTGATGGCCATCTTGTAGACATATATTAGCTACCATTTATCAGCCCAAAGTTCTCATAAAATTTTGGGTTTAGTCTCCCTTTATTTCACTATTTTAGCTAAAAAGCATAGATAACAGTACTGTCTACTGCCAGTGAGTTGAAAACAGACTTTTGCCAGTGACCATGCTAAGGTCTCAAGTGTTTTTCTGAGAGCAGCAGGTACAACTACTACAACTGCTTCAGGGTAAATGAGGAGCCGGACTTTACAGTAGAATTTCATTTCCACTTGCCCTGTGCACCTGCAGTTGTGCCATTGACAGTAGTGGAAACCTCCAGTGACTTAGTAAGACCTCAGTGTATGTGTTGTGCCCAACTATGCTGCAGAAGCATGATGCCACTTTGCATCAACTATGAAGAAATACTGAACAGATGACTTAACAGAGAGGTCAGGGCGCCATGGAAGAAAGTACCAAAGCCTACAAACTGTGCCACAATTAAGGTATATATCAGGAGTACGATGAAGGTAATAGAAAGTAGTTTTTAAATCATGCCAGTACCTTCAGGGGTCATCAAACCCAATCATTTACGTTGCAGTTAATAACAAGTGACACGAAGCCAACTCTGTAGGAGAGCTCTCAGCTCCACCCTTGGAACAATTTAATGGTATGCAGATCAATCAAGAGCAAGGTCGGATACAGTCATGCCGCAGTTGCGTCATGCATGTGGGTAGGTCCTTTAAACTGCACTCATGGAGCAGGCAGGTCATGCAGGCTCACCAGTGAGTTGCAGGAGGATTCTGCCCAAAAAAATCAGCTTTAAGAATTAGCCTGGTGTTCATACATTTTTTGCCGTCTGCCAGAGAGAAAGATGTGGATTGTAAAAAAGTCTTCTCTGTACAATGTTTATTCACTGTATGCATCCTATTTTCTTGCTGTTATGTTGCATCCTGATTGCTGTATGGTCACTTGGAGTGTCTGAAAGAAGAGGAAATTATCTGAAAATTATGCTTCTTAGGTGAAGAAGCTCTCAAGGAAATAATAAAAAAAAAATCCAATGAAAGGCATAATGAAAAGAGTACTATTCTGTTGTTGTTTATATGCTAAATAGCTTCCTCCTGTGAATGCAATGAAAATACACATCGATTTTTCATTTACTTTGTCATAGGCTGAGTACTTCTATGAGTTCCTGTCTTTGCACTCCTTGGATAAAGGCATAATGGCTGACCCAACTATAAATATCCCTCTGCTTGGAACGGTTCCTCATAAAGCATCAGGTTTGTGCTATTGATATAATAAATAGTGTTCCTGTAAAAAATATTCCATGTCCAGTAAAGTCCACATATTTCATAAAATTATGAATTGCAGTTCTGAAGTTTATTGCTAAAGAAATGCTTGCCACAGTGCTTAACACTGAACAGTCTGTGAGTGCCTTGCCTGACTACAGCAGCATATTTTGTCTGAGCCAAGTCAAATGAAGCTTTTGTGTGTAGATAAATCAGCAGAAACCTGTGCAAAATTGTTGCCCAAAATTTATGTACATTAATATTGTTACTGCAGTTGTGCAACTTCTGGAAAACAAAATCTTTGATCTCTATAAGGAATAGTTATCAAATTATTCTGTGTCTCAGCGGTTGCAGTTTGTGGATGTTTTACTTTCAGTTGAGGTCAGCGGTTGTCATCAGACATTCAGCTCAAAGGCAAGTTCTAGTTTAGGAAATTATCATTTACCATTTTTCTCTCAGTTGTGCATTCTTAGTCCTTCCCTGGAGGTTACAGTTCCACAGCAGTATCTGAGCCCAAGCCAAAGTGAGTGTTCCAGAAACACCGCAATGCACAATGAGCTGGCTGAAGGAAAAATCTTTCCGTGAGAGGTTATTGAGTCCACTTAGCTCTGAAGTGGATGAATATCAGTTTACATCATCTGTTGAGGGATGGTACATGGTAGTCTCTGGCAGAAAGGCAGAAATGTACACCCAGGACCTAAAGGGGCCTACAAGAAATCTGGAGAGGGACTTTTTACTAGGGCATGTAGTGTGAGGACAAGGGGGAATGGATTTGAGCTGAAAGAGGGTAGATCTAGGTTAGGTATTGGGAAGAAAGTCTTCATTATGAGGGTGGTGGAAGGCTGGAACAGGTTGCCACAGAAGCCGTGGATGTCCCATCCCTGGCAATGTTCAAGGCCAGGCTGGATGGGGCTTTGAGCAACCTGGTCTAGTTCTAGTGGAAGGTGTCCCTGCCCATGGTATAGGAGTTGGAACTGAGTGATCTTTAAGGTCCCTTCCAACCCAAACCACGCTATGGTTCTATGATTCTATGATCTGGATGACAGTAGTGTCTTAGTGATCATAATTTCATGAGAAGCCTTAGCCAACCTAAGACCATGTAGGATAAAATGGGAAAGAAATGAGAAATGGAAGAGGAGGACGGGGCTACAAGTGGAGAACTGATACACAGTGCCTTGACTGTGTATCAAACAGTCTTTCTTTTTGACCAGCCTTTCTTTTCTTCTTTCTTAATGCACAAATTCTGAAAGTTTTTTTTTAATTTCCTGCATTTTCAGCTTGTGGTAGAATGGCTTTGGGATAATATTGCAGCACAGCTCTCTGCTGTCGCACCTGGAATTTAACATTAATGATTGGTCTCTGCATTCCATGTTAATTGAGCAAGTGGCATTGAAAATGGATTTCAGTGAAGAGTCCTATAATATTTGCACCACAATTGATGCAATTTGATTGGTTGCAAGCGGGGTAAATTGACAAGACATTTGAAAGTAACTAGAAAGTCACCAAGGCTTAGTCCTTGTTAAGCATTATTTTCATCTCCATATAAAGCAAAGGAGATATATGGGCGGCTCTGCACTCTCCATCCTTGAATATAAGCTCATTTTTCTTTTTAAGTATCTAGAAAAGCTAGACCAAAATGATCCCCTTATGACTATATTTAGGAAAACATTATCTACCAGCACAGGGAGGCTGGAGATGAGACCTCATAGTTCCAGTGAAGGTCTGTTAACCATCATTATGGGAGGTCTGATTAAAGCCAAAAAGGACTTACTCTGCTTGCAACACTGGTACCTCAGTTCCAGGACTAATAGGGGCATGTCCGTGGTGTTTCCTTACATGGATCATGTGCAGTGCCCTATTGCACTTAGTACATATAATCTGTATTTAAATCGTGTTTGGCATTATAGTCAGTCCAGTGTTTAACAGCAATTGATGTTCAGCACATGTACAGTATTTGAAGAATGTACCCTGTTTAACAGTTAGGTACTAGTAAGATGGCTTTCTTCCCCCTGCCTGATGGTTGGCCAAAATTAACTAAGTAGCTTTGAATAAATACATGCTATAAATTGTGAATACTTGCTACTTTGTAGTTATTTCTATAATTTATCTGGTCCCAAAACCCTTCTGACAAATCCAGTCTAGTTTGCCTGGATCTACTGCATTACCAAATAATTTTTTCCACAGATACAGAATCTTTTCTGCCATGCAGTTATGAAAGTCAGAAGAAAGTCGCAAGCTTGTATTTAGTAACAAATCAACAGTAGCAAGTTACTTCTTGAGAAAACATTTCAGCCCCCAAAATTACACCAGAGAAAATTAAGGAGGAATAAAAGAGGAAAGACAGCTGTACTAAACATGAGAGTGGAAACAAGAATGAGGTCTAACAGGTAGATACCTTACTCAGAGGTAGCTGAACCTAGTGGTCCTGTCAAAATCAAGGGACTCTTGAAACTTCATTGCGGATATTTGCCTACCACCAGTAAAGTGTCAAGATGGGTTTAGTGCTTTAGTACTTTGTCTTACGGGCAACAGTTGCCATAGGAAGACCTGTGAAAGATCAAAAGGAGGACAAACGCATGTGATACTTACTTCCGTTAAACCTCTCAGCTCTGACTAGCTTCAGCTTGGAAGATTTCATGAGTCTTAAGTGATTTGTCTTTTTTATAACCAGAGATGGGTTGCAGTTCTTTCTTTCTGGTACTTGTTCAAGCTCTCCTTGAGTCCATATTATCTTCTGGTATCTCCGATCCCTTTGGCAAGGAGATGCCTCCCATTGCATGAGCGAAGAAGTCTGAATATATGGGAAGTCCAGAACCATGGATGCTTCCAGGGTGAGGAGTGCTGGAATAAGGGTTTTCTGACCTGCCCCCTTGGACTTTAGTCCTAAGAAGCGCATTCCTGGTCTTTGCCCTAGGTATTTAAACCCACAGTCAAATCTCAAGTGAGTTCACTCATTTGCTACCAATTCAATAAAGCCTGGATGTGACTATAGCATCCTCCTTAAACTTCAGCAACACCTTCCTCCCAATTGCAATTTGCTCAGCTAAGTCACACATATCCCAATATAAGCCCTGATCTCCTGCTCTTCCTCAGTAAGGTTACTATAAGTTTAAGAATTTCCCTGCATTTAGTCTGGGTTTAATCTACTGTAAAAGTTTCCTTCTTACCACATAGTTACATGCCTTTTGTAGCAGTCTTTTGACAAATCGGTGTAAAAGTGCTTCAACAATTATATTGTTTTATAATGAAAAATGCAACAGATCTTTCAGGCTGTGACTTACCAGCAGCAGAATGCGTTTGAGTAATAAATTTTGCTGCATTATACCAAGGCAGAAAATAAGAAAAATGGCCAAATCACGACTTGTAAAATTATTTATAAGAAGCAATTTAAACCAAATCAAAGGCATGGCTGTTACCTTAGTATTTGCTTCTGAAATCTCAGGCCAGCTTCAGAAGAAATGAATAAACTATTTCTATTAGCTGAATATAACTTACAAAGCAGGTAGGAAGAGCCAATTTTGAATAAAAGACATAAAATCATTTCATCTGAAGATTAGTTAAGAATCCTTGTGACAATCGCAGCAGAGCATTCCATAGCTCTGAGGTATTTTGCTTGTTTCCTCATTAAAATACTCCAGATTTACTGGCCTTAATTATTTGCTTAAACTCTCTGTAGTTCATAAGTGTTTGAATACTTTTGTCGGAAAGGTTGGTCTCCAAATGTCACTAGCTTAACAAGATCTATCTGTGTCTTCTTTTCGAACATTTGCACCCATGATCTTACTTACCAAGTGTACCATCTTGCTAGCACTTTCTGAAGGAAGTTTTTAATTAAATCACTATCTTATTTAAATGTTATATGCAATATCCAAACTAGCAAAACATACCTAAAGTAACTTTTCTTCCCCAAATGTGTACGATGTTTTTTGACGAAGTGGCATGAAATCCTGCAAAATTTAGACTTAAAAGTGGTGAGCTCAACTTAGAAAACTGAATGTAGGCTTACAGCTTGTTTTGTTGTATCACTGGTTACTTCCACATGAGTCTTGTCTGCAGGCAAAAGCCTGTGTTAAGATCACTGTCTGTGCTTTAGCTTGTTGGGGTTGTGTCAGTAAACGAGCACTGGGTCATCTCCTGTACTTCTGCTGTATGTACTTCCTGTACATGCTGCTGTACTTCTAGTCCTGGAGCCATCTACGAATAGGGTGATCTGTATATCTCTGTGATAAGGGTTTTCATCAACGACATTACTCTAAGCTTAAATACAAACATATCTATATGTTTTAGTATTTCAGTGTGTGCTTCTATACATACATAGATAGATATGTGCATGTAAATATACTGTTCTTATTTTCTTTTAAGTTGTTCAGGTTGGATTTCCTTGCCTTGGAAAACAAGACGGAGTCGCTGCATTTGAAGTGAATGTGATCATAATGAATTCAGAAGGCAATATTATTCTCCAGACCCCTCAGAACGCCATCTTCTTTAAAACCTGTCAGCAAGGTAACACTAAAGAGAACATACTGGAATACTGTTAGGCCAGGTCACCTAGCTTCCTTATGTTTTGTTCCGGATAAGGGCCAGAGAAGATGGAAGTAAAGTAGCTGCACAATAGGTAGCAACGGTGGTGAATGTCAGAGTGTTCTGGCTGGTTTTGTGGGTTTGTTGCTCATTTACTATGTGTTTACTAACCCTTTTCTTACTGTC
Organism: Bolborhynchus lineola; assembly: GCA_025448015.1. Taxonomy (NCBI): domain Eukaryota; kingdom Metazoa; phylum Chordata; class Aves; order Psittaciformes; family Psittacidae; genus Bolborhynchus; species Bolborhynchus lineola. The sequence goes on along the minus strand of JAOEHX010016361.1, from coordinate 11,980 downwards.
AACTCCATCTCCCTTATCAGACTGGGTTGGAGGTATTACTTCTGTTGACTGCTCAAGTCAAGGAAGTTGGTAGAAACATATCAAGCACCTGTTAGCAAATGATTTGGAGTGCTTAGAGGAAAGCTGGTCTTGTGAAAACAAACATTTCCAGCACTGGCACATGACCTGAAGAACTGAAGCTCTGGGAGCTGTAGTGGGGACACTGCTTTCAATTAATACTGTTTGGTGCCTTAGTTCAACAGTTTCTTAAACCTCAACTTGCACATCCAAACCAAATGCAAAAATCCTAAATCAGAGAAGTTCTGCTAAAGTTGGCTTTACCCTCTGTGGAGCTCAGATAACAACCTCTTGGTGTTGGGTATGGGCCAGGTGGTGGAAGATGGTTCTCAATACATGCAGTCACCAAGCAATAAACACACAGAGGATGTGCTGGTAGGGGAAGGGCACCATGAAGTTACTGCAGATTTCACTTGGAAGGGAGGGAACCTGTTTCATTAACCAATCTAGGAGTCATAAACACTATGTAATATGACTTTCTAGATTAATTTGATTCACTACAAACAATTATAACTATCACTTTATACTGAGGCTGTGGCTGTGGAAATTGAAAAATCAGTATCTAAGATAAGGTAGTTATCCCTTCTCATGTCCAATTGAATCAAATCAACCCATGATGGGGCTGATGTACAAAGAGTGAGGTTTTTCTTCTTCTATTCAATCTTTGTTCCCAGTCCTACACTTCTTCTCTGTGCTCTTTTCTCTGAGCTGACAGGCTGTAGCACTGCCCCAAAGAGTGAGCAGTGGGAGCAGGAGCTGTTTATTCTTTGAAATCTCACTACACCCAAATAGCAAAGCTGCTTGTCTCCTTTGAAGTCTTGCTGCTGCCATTTAGCCCAGGCAAAGTGGAGGAGAAGTGGGCACAGAAACAGGAAGAAAAATGAGGATTTAATGGAAGCCCAAGCAATCAGACCTCAAGTATGGAGTTGTGTGTCTGATGTAAATGCAACACAAAACATTTGCTATCTTTTAATTTTCAGTTTAGTCCAAAGATGCTGAACTTAATAGACTTTGGAAATAGTGTTGGGGTAATGTAATAGAGACAGCAGAGTTACAGGTCTATATCATGGAAAAAAGTGGCTTAAACAGAGACAGCTCCAAATTCAGTTTAGTAGTAGTATTCCCTGAAGTTAACATTTCTGTGACGCTTGTTGTTGTTGATCCCATTCTGATACGAGATGTAATATTTAACACTTTAGCAGTATGACATCATATGGCCTCTCAGAAAAGCTGGGGGTGATTATTATCCCAGCCCCTTGTTCTTGGAGACAGCTGCGAGGCACAAGGATGATTTTCCAAACTCTAGAGGGGGGTGCAGGAGGAGTTTTCTCACCTCACCTTTTCCAGCTGGGATAGCTCCCATTCCTGCCCTCTGTCTGCTAGGGTGGACACTGCAGTGGTATGGAGCCGATGGTCAGAAGGATGAGAATGTCCTTACTGGTTAGTGTTAGACTAGGGGTGAAATTCCTTCCTCTGAAAGATGCTGTTTGCAGTGGGGTGCTCCAATACCTCCTCCTGCAGCCCCGGTCACTGTTTCCAGTCATTCTTGGCCATCCAGAAGGACCCTTGCTGGAGGAAGTGAGGAGATTGAGGGATCATTTTTGTGGGAGAGGAGAAGATTTGTTGTGGCTAAGAGGTGGCCACAGAAGAATTATGTTTTCCTATTTTTCTGTTTGAAATGGTATGTGTTTAAGCATGCATTTTCTGTAATGAATAGCAGCTCTGCCTTCGGGTACAAAGAGAAAAGCATTTCCAGAAAGGGTCCTGGAGTACAGTTCTTGATGGAACACAAGCCCAGAAAGTCTTTACTACTGTTACTCCTGCTGCAAACAGCTTTACTTTCAAAGTAACACTTTTTGCTTCATATATCTTTGGCCTTGGATAGAAGAGCATTTTTAAAATCAGCCCTTTCCTCCACTCTCTTTCCTGTTTGTTTGGCAGCTGTACACAGTATCCAGCCACCTGACCAGTATATCAGGGTTTTTTCCTTTTGCTTAGTCTTGGGCTTACTCTTCACATCCTATTGAATAGGGATACCTATTATGTGAGCACAGCAGAATACTGTGCATAGTTGTAGCAGCCATTGTTTCCTGTGGCTCCAATCTACCATGGGATAAATTTTCAAACCCAAGAGTTTCTTTGTGTAATCTGTATTTAACTACAGATACATCACCTGAGTCATGTTAGAATGGGAAATGATTCAAACTTTTTAAGTCCAGGATTATGTTTTCCTCTGTATTAATGTGAGTTAATAAGAATCTCTCTGGGCTGCAGAAATGCTCCAGGAAACATGACCCTCGTGAAGTTATAGACATCTTGTTATTTCTTGACACTTATAATAAATACACTTTGAAGGCTATAACTGCTTCAGTTTGAACTCAGCTATTATTCAGCTGGGAATCAGCGTAAATCAATGGTACATCTTTACAGCTTCACGATGTACATCAGCACTTCCTGATGAGGCAGTGGAAAAGGGGTAAGGATGCTGTTGTCAGGTGTTGTCAGTCACATATGTTTACAGCACTATTACACCAAAGGAAAATAAAAAATAATTACAGCCAATTGTTTTCTAATAGATTCTGTGTTTGAGTTTGGGTTCAGACATTTTAGTCTATGTCTGTTTCTGAACCTTGTAACTCGGAGTGTCACACAACATAGCATCAAGATGAGAAGGTCATTCCTGCTCTGCTAGAGGTGTTCTGTGGCTCTGGTACCACTGATCACTGGTGGTGTTAAGTTTTTCTAATGGGAGCAGGCAGCCTCTACTGTCTGCCTTCTTCTCTGTGACAGATCTGGGAAGGTATTGTTGAGTAACTGTTTTTCAACCCAGCAATCATATCTTTGTGGAGTTCCAGAGGGTTCTGTTTATTTTGCCTCTTGTTTGATGGACACTGGTGTTTTGAGGATGGTGGTGGTACCCAGGACTAGTTCTCATCCTTACAAAATGCAGCCAAAGTTGTCAAATACTTTTACCAGTGTCTGATCAATTGTTCAGATATGACCAAGAACTGGATGTTGATGTAGGACTATTGTGCAGGGATGCTTTTATCTTCCTTTCTGTCTTTTTTCATTTAGCATTGAAGCTGCCTCTTTCATGTGAATACAGATTTCGTCACTTTATCACCTTGGTAGTAACAGATGTAGTAATTAATGCAATGCAAGTACAGTGCAGACTTCTTAAGGCTGCAGAAATTGAAACTGGTCCTGTATACTGAGAGCAGGTCTAACCAGCAACGCAAGTCCTGCACTGAGCTGCCTGCTCATTTCTGCACAGAGGAGAAAGGACTGGACAGGAGGAAGGGAGCAGAGGACCCACACTGCTTGTGCACTTATGGAACAGCAGAGCAATGGAAATGCACAGCCTGTCAACAAGCACATTGTGCATTTGTCTGAACACATTATGAAACTTCTATTTGTAGACTAACAAAAAAACCCACCCTAATTTCTCTTGAGATCTCAGCTGAGCTTCCATTTCTGTCAGTATTTGCCTGTCTGTCAGCAGACAGTTTTACTGTTTTGTCAAATGAGCATGCTGATCCTACCGAGAGTTGGCTGGTAGCTAAAGTATATAATATTCAATTCAGTTTGTTGTTGTGTTTTATGAAGCGGAGTGTCCAGGAGGATGCAGAAATGGAGGGGTTTGCAATGAAAGACACATCTGTGAATGTCCAGATGGATTTTACGGGCCTCACTGTGAGAAAGGTAATTTCAAAAGAATCTTAACTGTCTTCTTTATTATAATCTCAACAAAACTGTAGCTACTGCGCTTCAGCCTCTCCGAGAAATAAGAATGGCCTATTCTGAAGGTTTCATACATTTTGAATCCACAGATGTAAGGGAATTACTATTATCAACCATGGACTAACAGAAAAAGCCCATGGTTGGAAATTTTCTTGTTGCTTACAAGAAAAATGTTTTCTCTCTAAGAGGCTGCTTCTGACAAAAACTGATGCAATAGTGAAGTGATCCTTAATCACAGGGAACCCATCTGGCATAAAGATTAAATAGAATTCTTCTGCTAATGAGGAATAGCTGGGAAACAAAGCACAGGAATTTGGTTGTTCTGCATTTGTTTATTTGGAGATAAGATCTAATTTGCAGGCAGGCTGACAATGAAGATGGGAAGATGAAGGAAAGAGTCTCCTTTTCCCTTCCATTAGTGACTAATAACCCCAAATGACACTTCCAGGAGTGAAGGGCCAGGAAAATGGTGTGACTTGCTGAGGAAACCCGCTCTCCTTCATGTCCCTTCTTTCTCCTCCCCCAGTGGCAGACCCTCTCCGGGGTGAGTTGACATGAAGTGAACCACCCTCATTGCCATCCTTCCACTGCCAGATGCTTTGGCTACATCTAAAAGATTGAGTACAAAGGAATCAGGGACTGTTCTCTGGCCTGGAGGCCAACTGGCAGAGCACAGCTTACGCTCATATGTTTAATAAACCATCTTTCTCTCCAAAAACCTCCTCTCCAAACTCAGACTTTCTGCTAGGAGGAGCCTATGGCCACTGGTCTGCTGGGGACAAAGCCATGCCAGGAACAGCACCAACAATTTCACAAGATGGATTATCCTGTGCCACTACTTGGCCCCATGAATGGGTGCTGTTAACTCACTAGTATGGATCCAACCTCACTGTGTGTACCAATTGAGGGCAACCATGAAATGAAACATTGCTTCCTCACATGTCTCCCTGGAAGACTGGAAGAGCTTTGTGGGGTGGCTACAACTACAGAAGAGTCTTGGCAGAGCACAGGGGCTCTGAAGAAGGTTCACAGGGAGCATGCAGGGCAGTTTGGCCACTAAATGAGGCCACAGAGCAGGCTTCCCTACCCTGAATTAGGTAGCTGTGCTTATGCTTAGGAATGAAGAGGGAGAAGGGAGCTTGCATTGTAAAGCCTGCCTGGGAACCCCACTGAATTACTGACACTTGTGAGTGCAGCCTCTAAGGAGACAGCCTTCTCTGCAGAGCTGAGGTACCAACTGCTGCACCGGAGTGCAGTCATATTGAGGACACGAGGTCCATAGAGAAGACAGAGGTCTGGGGAAATTCAAATAACCTGAGAGTGTAGGTGGGCACTTTGCTCTCCCCTGTTTGGAATTAAAATGTACAAGAGACTTACTTTAGGAGATGACTTACTTTAGTCTTCACTTTTTTTAGTAATACTATATACAAATTGCCAAATAAAAACCAGAGATGTAATTGATTTAATCCACTGACAAGGGTGTGGTGGAAAGGTGACTTATTACATTCAGCAGAAGGAAATGTAGCTTAAGGAGTCAATGTGTTGCGTATTTGCATAGATAGTTGCTATCACACCAGTGATGTTTTTCTGTTCTTCCTGCTTCTCAGCACTGTGTACTCCTCGCTGCATGAATGGTGGGCTCTGCATTACACCTGGCCTCTGCATCTGCCCCCCCGGCTTCTATGGCATCAACTGTGACAAAGGTAACTGTCACCTAAAACCTAAAGCCCTCCAGGCTCCATATATCCAGCAGCCTTTTCCTCATTCACATGTGCCAGTTTCCCTTTAGTAGTGGGTTTTGGAAAGCCAGGTGAGTGATGAAGTAGGTTTTAAGTGTTTAGTGATTCTTCTCACACATGCTTTAGCACAATCTGGCAGCTGCTGGAAGAATGTAGGGATTTGCAGTGCTTTTGCAGCTGGGTGTGCAGGCATCCATATACACTGGCTCTCTGAAGGGTAATTCAGATAATCACTTCAGTTGGTCCATTGAAAGCCGTGGCACCTATCGCAACATTCGCTTACATTTCTGGCCTAAGGGTGTAAAAAGAATATTTCATTTTGAACTCGGTTTTTGTGGAATAAAATCACTTTTACTGATTATTAAGTACATTAATTTGCTGTATCTAGACATTAAAAACATGAGCAGCTATTCATTTTTTGTGGCATTGTGGCTCAGGAGGGATAAGAAGGAGCAACCAGTTGCTCAGGACTGTAATTTGGAACAGCCCAAGCTATCACATATTAAAAAAAACAAGTAGTTTCCTGCAGAAATTTAACTGACCTGCTCGTGGCAGAGCAAATTAGAGAACATTCATTGGTGCAGGACTATATGAAGTGAAGACGAAATGCAAAAGGTCCTAGTGGCTTTCCAGCAAAATAATAGGAACCTTCCTAGGCCTTCTGGTATGCTTGCACAGGCTGTTGCTCTCCTTGTCCTTCTGACTTGTATCTAGTCCTTGATGAGGCTTCTACCACATTTAAAAATGTTTCAAAAGTGCACTGAAATGAAAAGCTTCCGATGTCTTGAAGAGCTAACGTGAATCCCAGCTGTCTGGTGAAAAGTCATGTAACACAATGTAAGTAACTTGGCAGGTGAGGAACACAACATTTGCATCTACGTCACCACACAGCAAAATCCACAAAGGTTTCTTTCTAGTCAAATCATTGATTAAGAACCGTAGTGAAGTATCCTCTTCTAGAATTAACTTATATTCCTAGATTGTGCTCCTTTTGTCAGACACTGGCAGTTTCAATAGCAATTATACCTTGATCCTTCAAAGAGATTTACATGTGAGGATTGATAACAGTGTAACTCAATCTGTCCTCAAGGATCTTATTGCTGTCTCATTTACTTGTCTGTTTCTATATTGACTTGTGTGTGTGGCTGTGTCAAGCACAATATAGGAAGAAACGCATTTCAGTCTTCCTTTGTAAACCAGATGAAAAGATGTTAATATAACTTCTTAAAATATACTCAGTGTTTATTTATGATGAACAGTAGAAAACATTAAGGCCAAGTCAGATCGAGTTCATACTACAGACTTAGTTAATTCCTGGTTTGTTCATTTCAGCAAACTGTACAACAACCTGTTTCAATGGAGGAACATGTTTCTATCTGGGAAAATGCATTTGTCCTTCAGGATATGAAGGAGACCAATGTGAAATAAGTGAGTAGCATCTCCATGTGCTTCCTTTCAATCATGTCAGCTTCTAGTGTCAATGTCTGTATGATGACGTGCAACCTGCCTCTCCTGGGCTCACAGTGAGGGTCTCACATGGCAGGTTGGGGCCCTCAGAGGGTCAGATGCCACATGCCCCCAAAGGAGTTTCCTACTAATGAGTCTGACTCATTGCTAGACCATTTCATTCTGTACCTTTTTTGTTTATACTAGTAACTGGGCTTGGTGACAATGCTCAAGGTGTTAAGTTTGCAAGCAATACTCTGTAGCAGACAGATGTGCTGCTGTGCCAAGCCTGTGTGGAGCAGCTATTTTCAAACATTCTGGCAATTCATACTTGGGCAGAGCAAATTAGGTTTGAGCTCACATCTGTCAAAGGGCTACTGTAAATTGGGAATGAAAGGGTTTGGGGCAAAGGAAGGACTGAACTGTAAGAGCTAAGCATGTTCATGTAATATATTAAGTTGCATTCACATGGCAATTTGCAAATCTGTGTCACAAACATCAAAAGTTTTCCTATTTTGAGAAGTTTAGCATCAAAGCATTCAAAATACTTTTGCTCGTGGTTGATCTAAGTGTGCTGTGTAAAGCTGGGGGTTATGGAGGTGTGGTTAGGCTGGAACAGACCTGGGAGGTCAGCTGTCAAGCATTTGATCTCACTAAAAGAAGAGTTTTCTCACAGCTCTGTTAAATTGGATTAATTCTATAGTTCCCCACACTTGAATGGAGTATGAACATTTTGAGAACGTACTCCCAGGCCATTCTTTTGGGGCTTAAAGCTTTTATCAGGACACTGTGCAAGGAGCCTCTCCTGCTGTAAATAACCTCAGCAATGCTCCCCAGCATCTTCACAGAAGCACAGAGGGCATCATTTGACCTGCATTACCTAAGAGCTGATTTTTTAATGTGTATGACATATTAAAGAAGCTGGATCTTCTCACAGTTCTGAAATTTGTATCGTCAGATACTTTGGAAACACATGGAAATAAACTCTTAAGGTGCTGTCAGCTAAACCAGGACTTAATAGTGATTGTTCTTTGATATAAATTCATATCAGATATCAGCAATAACAGTGTGGGTTTCCACTGAATCCACCTTTGCTTACATCAAGTTCAAATTTGACACTCTGACAGAACCCCGTTTCTTTCTCCAGTTCCCAAACAGTCAGCTTTCATTCTTCTCAGATGATAAATAAGGTTTGGTTCAAATTTGAGAATCTATGTTATGTCAGTGGTGGTTTTTTGAGGAGAATTCTTTGAACTGATATTACCGATCTGTCTGCGGGACTCAAGCTCATTTTTGTCTATTGCTGCTCGGGATTCATGCAGCTGACTTCAGTTTCTTGCAAAGGCTTACCTGTGAACTCAAACTAATTAAAATACAGGCACTAAACTAGTTCCTGTATGAAAGAAAGAAAAAAAACCTCAGGATCACACTAAGCTGGGAGCTGAACCAGGATGATGTTGATGAGAGCTAAGAAAGCTGTGCATTTGCCTTGGCTTTTGTAAAGCTCAGACAGCAATTGTTAGGCTGTGATTGATGGCTGCTTCCACCTCTGGGCACTGCACCCGTGCCAGCGCAATAGTGGAAGACTGCAAGAAATGCTAAATGAGGCTTACAAACACAAGAGAAACACAGCTCGGTTTCTTTCCTTAGATCCAGGGCCAGCTATATTCAGTCATGGGGGTCTTGAAATAACAAAGGGGGAAAACCTTTCAACAGGCAGAAAGCCATCTTCTGAAAACTACAAAGTTGTTTGGGGTTTTTTTGATGTTGTTTAAAGAGTTCTTGTCTAACAGTTGAATCACTCTCTAAGACCCCTGGGGAATGTACTGGACCCAGTCTACAATACTGATGAGCATTCACAGTCTTCCAGGTTTTTTCCTAGCTATAGTTATGCATTGTCTGTAATTAGTGTTTCAGTTGGCATCCAGAGGAGTTTATTTTGTTTTGGATTCCTCCCCATTTGTCACCAGCTGTTTTGTTGCTTTTTCTATTTCTCAGTCAATAACAGAGAAACCACGACAGAGAGTTATTCCTCTTTCCTTCATTCTGTGAAAATATCCTAGTCCAAAGTTAATCGGGCTGTGCTGAGCGAAATGCTTGCCTAATGCAACTCTGGAAGTTGGCATCACACCCCTTGACCCATATTCTCCAGATTTACTTCAATGACTAGGAAAAATCATGGATTTCCTTAGGATTGCTCCTTTCAGTCATAAAGTGCATGAGATCCAAATGCTTGCAAATTAGAATAACTAAAGGTTCCCTCTCCAGGGGCTTCTGTGGCAAAATTATGCTTTTGCAGAAACTATCCTTAGCTCTGTTTGTTCCATCAGCTGGTTATGAAGCTTGTTTCAGGGCTATTAGAATAATAAAGTGCATTAGGAACAAATGGTGTTTTAATGTTGACGATACACACATGCATCACACAAGTCTGCTGGGGTTGAGAGGTGCGTAAGCTTTGCCTGGGGTATTGAGCTCCCAAGGGGGCAGGCTGTGAGATAAGTGCATTTGCTGAGATTTTCAGCACAGCAAGCTGGTGTTGATGCTTCAATTATCATTTGCAGGTCTTAGTTAACATCCTTTATAAAAAAATAATAATAAAGGAAAGGACGCAGTTTGTTGCTCCAGTTTCCAGATTTTGTTTGCTCACAGATTCAGTGCTAAATTTAGGAAGAGCTATTTGTTTGTTGTGGACAACAGTGAGAAAATCTGCACTGATTTATATGGCCACTGAGGAAGCAAGAACTGAGGGTTTCAGCCTCTGGCTGCCCAGGAGTGTCGTGGGAGGTGGCACTGAGCCTCTCTCGGCCAGGGATGACCCAGCGTTTGGGCACTGTGCTCACCCTTCCTAGAGATGAGTGAAGATTTAATTAGTTCAATAATGCAGATGAATTCTAACAAGGGATTGACAGGCTGGTGATGGAAGGCTTGACATTAAGTCTGAGGAAGGTGCTTGGTGCAGGTCAGGCCCAGCAGGAACCTGATGTGGATCTCCTGCACCAGCGTGGACCTCCTCCATCCCAGGCATGTCAGGGCCAAACAAGCCTTCTTACAGCAGCACCGCCAGACCCAGCCTCTTCCTTTGCCAAAGTGTGTATGTGAATGTGAGAGAAAGTAATTTCCAGACTAAAATCATTGAAAATGTCTTCGAGTACTAATTACTGTTACCAAATATGCTCTGTTCTTTGCAAACGGGAAAGAAGGGCATGCTTTTTTAATGCACCTTTAGGTTCTGAGCTGTGGTGTGGAACAGCCCTTGCTGCACCATCCACAGCATCATGGTGCTCCACAGACTTGTGTTACATGCTAACAGGCACAGACAGTCTATTGTCTGTGCATAGCAGCCAGACCTGTTAGTTCCTGAGCATCTTATTGCTTAAAATCTCTCTTGAACACTACCAGGTTTTTTTCTACTTGTGTCCCCTGGGTATGGACCTCACCCTTAGCAAACATGAAGTCTGTACAGTGCTGTGTCTCTCACAAAGTGTGAGAAGGACACGCGGTAATACCGGCTGGTCACGTGCGGAGCTCTGTGGAGTCTGTGTGGCACAAATCCAGGCAAAAGCTGCATGGACACACAGGCTTTGGCTGCTCCAAATTATTGACATATTTTCGAAGCAGAAGAATGCATATAGATTGGAAGGACAGACATGCAGCAGAGTCTTCCTTATGGATCCATAGTGCACACCCTTACACCCAGCATCCAGTGAGTTTTTTGGGTACAAAGCAGGCTTCTCAGACACTGCCTCCAGGAGGTGCAGGCAGCTAAGACTGTTGTTTTCACGTTTTCAATTTCTAGGTAAATGCCATCAGCCATGTCGAAATGGAGGCAAATGTACTGGTAAGAGTAAATGCAAGTGCTCCAAAGGCTACCAGGGAGACCTGTGTTCAAAGCGTAAGTACCAAAGCTGCTCCATTAGTCCTTGTGGGACTTATCAAGCTGTCTGGGCAGCATCTTTGTACAAAATGTCAGCACTAATTGTTGTCAAAGTGTTTCATGAATTTACTTTATGGGCATACAACATACAGCATGCACCAGACTGAAGGGAATTAGGAAACCAGAAACATTTTTTGACTAAAGCCTCCCCACATTTTCTTTTGTACCCTGTGTATAAAACAGCAATGTGTCAGCTCAATAATAGCAGATTGATAAGAGGGAAATGCTTCAAGACCAGGGTGGACAGAGCCTTGCTGGACATGGTTTAGTGTGAGGCATCTCTGCCCATGGCAGGGGGGTTGGAGCTAGATGATTTTAAGGTCCTTTCTCTCCCTAACTATTCTATGATTCTATTATACACTGCAATGTTAAAATCCAGTGGGAGCACTTTGTGGGAAGGATGCTGGGACCTACCTTCCTTCTCCAGCTGGTTCTGGTGGACACTGAGCTCTTCTGTTTAATCTGCTTCTCTAAGCCAGAGACTGAGCCAGACCTCAAGGTGCAGGTGGTGTGAGCTGTTTTGAGGGTCTTCACACACTCAGTGCAAAGGCACAGATTTACTGGGAGAGCCCCAGCCTGTGCCAGGACCAACCCGTTGCGGGACAGCAGAGAAAGCAAATACACGACTGTCTTGGGATGAAATGTCAAGAGGTCAGGTGTATTCTCTTGCTTTCTTACAGCTGTCTGTGAACCCAGCTGTGGACTGTATGGCACCTGTGTTGAGCCAAACAAATGCCAGTGCAAAGAAGGCTGGCATGGGAGACACTGCAATAAAAGTAAGTGAGAAACAAATCCTGAGAATCCATATTGGGGATCTTACACATGTGATGCTTCAGAAATGACTGCTTCAAGAGTCTTTCCAGCATTCCATGTTTTATAATGAAATATATATTTCATTATAGGAGATATATCCCTATAGGGATGCTGGGGAGGGACTCTTCATTAGGGACTGCAGTGATAGGACAAGGGGTGACGGGTTCAAACTGAAACAGGGGAAGTTTAGATTGGATATGAGGAAAAAATTCTTTACTGTGAGGGTGGTGAGGCACTGGAATGGGTTGCC